>KZ807514.1:125586-143190 GCA_000696205.2 Oncopeltus fasciatus | reverse complement strand
TCAACTTCTGTAATTCATAAAAATGTAAATTGATTTTTATTTAGATCAATTTCTATTTTTTATTTGGAAATAAATTTATTTAGCCATTTGCGCATCTGCAGAAATACATTCATACACAGATTAGTTTTTTTTTTCCCCCATTTATAATATATTGGTTCTGGGAAAAATAAAGCAATATTTACTTGTTCTGGCTTTTCCAATTATAATGTAAAATATAATTTATTTTAAAAGTTAAATATTCCTATTAAGATTAATTTGGCAAAATGAATCAAGATTCCTATTTTATATATACATTAATACGTAATTATGATGTATTCCATAAATTATATATTCTTAATACATCCTCCATAGAGTGTCATCATATTCACCCCACTGTTACTATAGTATTGTTCTCCAGACATTTTTTGATGCTTCTAGAGTTTGTGCCAAAAGTTTTACTTATATATTTTAAATAAAATATATCACAATATATGTTTTTTTCTAATATTATTGAATATAATCTTAAGCAAAACATTTTACCAGAGAAAAGTGTTATTTGTTATTTCCTTTACTTTTTACTTTGTCAGTGAATAGTTTGTATTATACAAATAATTGATATAGGCTCCTAAAAATATTTTATTAATAATTATTACATATTACCTGGATTTTGTTGTAAAATTAATAATTAATTAAAAATTAAGGAAAAAGAAAAAACTAGTAAAAAAATATAATACTTATATTTATTCATTATTTGTTCCTGTTTTACTTTTATTACATTTCTAACAATTGAACTTCTTTCATTACCAATATTAGATTAATTTACTTAATTATAGCAATTATTAACTTAATTTGTCCACATTTTACAATGGAACCAATATATAATAAATTATCACAAACTGAAATTGGTATAAATAATTAGTCTGTAGAAGGCTGTGTATTTTTCCTATTAAATTATAACCTTAAAATAATTTTTGGTATTGTTATATAACATTCTTAAAAAAATTTTATATGTCTTCCATTGTATATTTAATTAAATGTTTGCTAAAAACATGTTTTTTTCTTATACTCTCTATGAAAAAAAATTTTCTTTCATGGGTAGATGAGTGTTTTTGGCATTAGAACTTTGTATTTCAGGTGCATAATAATCTAAATCTTTCTTATTGATAATAAATTAAGTACTATCTTTGACTACTTGCCAGTATTAAAAATAAATGACAAAGATTATTAAAACACATTAGCAGATAGATATTAGATGTAATTTATAAATAGCCCTTTATGTATAAAAATAGTAAGCTTTACATACTATTACATAATTTAAAATTAAATTTCTGTAATACAAAACCCTTTCAAAGTTTGGCAAATACATCATTCCAATTGCAAATAAATTTTTTTGGTTATATATATCAACTATACTTTTATTTCTAATTATGTTGCAGGTTTATCAATTGCTTATTGATTTATGATTAGCTAATTTTGTTAACATTTTTCATCTATTTAAAGCATTCTAATAATAATTTACCAATTCTGAAATTAATAACTGTAAGGGCTTCGAGTGATGATTTCTATTTTTTGTTTGTAAATATTACATTTGTATTTTCTTAATTTATTAAATAAACAATGCAATTAGAATATCATGTGGAATTTGTCAATTAAGTAAATTTTCATTATTTTAAGCGGTAATAGCATAATATATTCAAACATTACAAGGCTCCATTATTTCCAATTGAATAGCTTTTCAGTAAAGTAAATAAACTTCTTAAAAACACCAATGTCAATGGAACTAATAAATTTATTAATATGTTTTTAAGCACGGATTTATATCTGAAGCTTGAATTTCTTTAACTGTTAGTATGTGTTATTTTATATTTCTTTCTCTGTGGCTTTCCCAGCTATTTAAAATCAACAATAAGTTTATCACCAATATTAAATTTCATTGAATATTATATTGTTAGAATGGTTTACGATTAAGAGTTTTCTCTATGGAATTTTTTTTTTTTTTTTTTTTTTCCACAATTGATGTTATTTATTTTAAACTTAAATTTATGTTCTCAAAATCTCTAAAGCTTCAGTCATTGCTTCCATCCTAGCTCAATAACATATTATCTGCTTATTTTGATATTTTATTGGTTAACTAATCCACTATAGAAAAAATTATATATATTTGATTATATAATTAAAATCATATAGGTGCCCTCATGATTTATTCAAAATTTTATTTAATAAATACTCTTTGATTAGGATCTTTTTTCATAGTTGTTATTTAATGCAATAAATTAATTAAACAATAAATGGATAACTTTAAATTAGCAATGCCAAGACTTAAAAAACCAATAATAGGAAGACTGCTACTGTTTGAGTGTTATCATCTTGAATGTTTCCCTCCTGTCTTCTAATGGGCTTTGCATTGAATGATTTTAAAGAGGACATTTGATTGCCCTATCTATAATAAAGTATAATTTTTGAATTACTTCTAATAAGTACTTCAACAATTATTTCCTTTACTGTTACTAAATATTTATAATAATAAAATTAATTATAGGACTTGTATAATAACGTGTGATTTAAAGTAAGTTAAGAATATTATTCTCTTTGTTAAAGTCAAAATAAAGCTCAACTCTTAAGTATAAAAATTTGTATTCAAAGCATTGAATTGAATCATATTTATAAGTTATTGAATTGTAATTTATTTGTATATTGTCTTAATAAAACATTAGTTATTATTCACTCCAATTTTAAAATGACTTGCTTATTTAATTACCCATTTAAATTATCCGCTCCATCTAGGGGTATATAAGAGAAATTTTTTTATATTATTTGCAGAAGTTGAAATGGTGGTCCACAACTAGTCATCCCAATAAAGGTTATCAGCAAATAAAGCAGTAATTGGCTAGCAGATAGCTAAGACGGTAGATAAAAATGGACTACACTTTAAGTATTAACTACATTTTGTATCACAGATATAATAGTACAAATATTTGGTTGAAAAACAATATTTGGAATGCATTGTTATCTACTCTCATTACCCAATTACTCAATCCCTCACCGATATCCTTCCTTGGGATGGCAGTCAAGAAACTCTTGGACCTCAATTTCAACTTCTGTAAAATTATCCATCTCTTGAAGAAAGAGCACTATCTTGTTAAAATAAAACTCATTTTCAGTTGATCTAAGCAGGAAGGCGAGCGCTTTTGGACATTGTCCATCTTCGTGGCCGAATATATGTGTTCACTGTCACTGTCTGTATTCAACTTGAATGAACTGAAGTTGAATACAGACAGTGACAGTGAACACATGTATTCGGCCAAAAAGATGGACAATGTCCGAAAGCCAACAGAAGATGGTTTGCAAAAACCAATGAAGACGGACAATAGAATGTAATTCATTGGTAGTCATAATAACCCTTTAGATTATTTACCTAGGCATTACTTATGGGTATTAAGATTTTGCCAATAATCCCACTTTTCATCACAGGTGACAACTTTCCAGTAAAATACCATATCAAAAAGATTTTTCAATAAATTTTCACAAATTTCTAACCTCATAGCTGGTAATTAGGGAGTAAGTTTGTGATCTTTTTCAACTTCTCCATAGAGAGTAGATGGTGACTAACAGTATCTTTCGACACTCCACACTGCCTGGCAAGTTTGCGGGTAGTTTTTAGACTTATTGGACTCACCTTCATGCAGAACCTCATCAATATCCATTAATGATTGTCTGGAGCCCTTATTACTTTCCAAGGTCATATCGCCACTGCTATATTTTTCAAACCAATGACAGGCAGAGTGTTGGTCAAGGATACCTTCCCTTTAACATTTATTAATTTCAGGAATTGCTTCAACTGTAAATTTTGTTTTCCTGTAATGCCTTAAAATTACAAGAATTTAGTAGGACACTTTATAGGTCATGTTTCTTCTTTGAAACAAATAACTAAACAGATTTTTTTTTAAATAAGAAGAAGTCGAATGAGATTAACAACATTAGAGAATGCTCTAGAGGGATTATTAAGTATGGGTAATTATAAAATTGGATTAAAACATTTACAGTCCTTTGTAATCTTGCATTTGACAAAACAATCTTTTTTTTTCTTCTTTTTTTTTTCAATAAACCCCCTTTATTCAAGTTCAACATTCTACAAATAAATTAAATTTAAAAAAATGTGAGACCTGGATTCTGATACTCATTTTTCCAGGTTAATATTTATTCATTTATTTTTGGGTGGCGGAGGAGACTTACCATCTACTTACTATATAATCATACTAATCATCATGACTTTTTCTTACAAGCTCCTGCCGCCTTGTCTTATCAGCGTCCCTGTTTTTTTTGTTTTTTTTCAATCCTACCCCCCACCAAGTTACAGCCAGTGGAGGTAGGAAAGATAAACGCAGAGGAGCACCCATGACTCTTCCCAAGGATAAGAGATGTCACTCCGCCAGTAGCACTACAAATGGGATGCCACAAAACCACCAGTACCTCACAGGTAGTAAATTCACAGCCACTGGTCATTGTTACCGAACTGGTAAATAAAGAGGAAAATGAGACCATATCATGATTCACAACCCAGAACCCAGTACAATCCAAAGTCCTAAGAATAATTGCAAATGCTCCATTTTATATATCCAACTCTACTCTTTATCATGACTTAAATATTCCTTTCGTCCAAGATCTTATCTCTCCCCGCATCACTCTTCCATAGTAAGCTTCCATTTCAGCCTAATCCATATGCTATATCCCTGTCATTAGACTCTAATCACTCCAACCCTCCCGGACGACTAAAACAAAGATGGCTTTCCGACCTCTTAGCCTTAACGCCTAAATTTACTGGGAGTTGGGTCAATGGGCACCTTCCGCCTACAAAGTGACATTTTATTTTTTGTGTATATGTGTGTGTGTGTGTGTGTGTGTGTATATATGTTGTGGCGGCGTTTTCGCTGGTTCGAATGCGACAAATAAAGAATAAATATTTAATATTAAAAAATAAAAGAAAAATAAAGAAAAATTGAATATAAGAGGTAACAAAATAACAACTTACAATTTAGTTTCAGCCAGGCAGCTCGGTCCTCGCTCTCACCTGCAGTCCTTCCTCCAAAGCGGCCCTGAAATTAAAGGTCTCCAACTCGGCCAAGTGAAAAACACAAAAATTCAGAGCACTTCCCTTCTGGGAATGCGTGGCAGTCGTGAGTGCACGAGGAATAGTGGACTGTATTGTTATTGTAACGGGGAGTCATGTACAGTGGCACGAATTAATAATACTTTTAGGAAGCGAAATGGCGGCGGCGGATGCGCTAGAAACTTCGTCTAGTTACTCCAATGGGATCTGGGGGCAGAGTGAGAGAAATGTGAGGTAGGGGAAAACTGCTTTACTCGATAAGGACCGCGAGTCCAGGTGAGTCAGCCCCTGTACCGACATTAGGGCGCTCTGGCTTATAAAAGAGGATTAGGGCGCGATACATAATATACAATACAAGGGCGCGATTAATAATATACATATATATATATATATATATATATATATATATATATATATATATATATATATATATATATNATGTATATATATATATATATAATATATATATATATATATATATATATATATGCATATTATTAAGCCATCAAATTACAAGATGATTAATAAGCAGAAAGTAATAAATAAAGAATATGGAATAAATTGTTGACCATCAAGTTTTATGAAGAGAAGATTGTCGGGAATTGTTCAACTACCATGACCGAATTCCCGACAATCCTCTCTTCATAATAAATAAATATTTATACATACATATGTATGGATATATATCATTTCTCTGCACTTGGGAGTTTCCTTACTTAGACACTTGTGCACTTTGAAGTCTCAAAGAATAATAGCCATTCATCATTATGCCGTTGAAATTTTAATAAATAACCACAACCCAACAGAAGGATTCTGTAAATGTGTATTAGAGTAATGAAAAAGTTTATAGTACATAATAGATGTAGAATGCAATCTTCTAATATTTATGTCCTATAACATTACAATGAAAAACACATATTATGGAAGTAATGAGCACTTTCCCTACTCTTCATCCCAAGCAGTTTAGGGTAAACTTGAGTGAACACATCTTTTATGCTCATTGTTCTTCCGGGTTGTAAATTAAATTAAGCCATTTACTCTCATTTCTACCAATCTTTAATGACAACTTGAGAAATCTTAGATTAAGCAGCTTCTTTATGAGACTTTTAAAAAATAATTTATTCAGTATAATCATGTTTTATTTTTTTTAACAATTAAATACTTAATAAAATGACAAAATGAGCAATATATAAAAATTATACTTCAAATAATAAACATCCTTGTTATCTCTACTTACTTTCTAAGTGAAAATCTTCTAAGCGGTGTATGATTTTCATGTTCCATCACATTTCATGTCACACCACTAATAAAATGTGTAATTAAGCTGAGCTATGTCAAATTCTCCTCACAAAATGGAAAAACGTTTTGGCGCCTGATAGATTATCCGTGTATGAGGAAAAAATAGTTATTTGTCTGAATGCGCTTTAGTGTCCGTAATTTTTAAAACAATGAAACCAAATTCTATATTTAAGCTTCATTTCGAAAAATTGGATGAATTCGTTTAGGCTAAAATCGGTCAAGAGGGACATCAAAATTTAAAATCTTAATATATTCCCTATTATTGGCGTCGAGAAAAAAATGTGTAGAACAAAATCGTAGGAAATATGTATTTTATAACATTAAAAACCGCATATTAAGGTAGATATTGAAGATTGGGATTACGTACCCTCTTATTTTAAAAATATTAAAACCAAATTTGTTATTTAGACTTTACATTGTAAACTCTAGAAGGAATTAATTTTTTGTTGGAATTAGATGAAAAAAAAAGGGGGAGTAGGAGCGTTTACTGAAAAGTCAAATGAAAAAAAAGAAGCAGACTGTAAGGAAAGCAGGTAAAATAAATGGCGGAACAGGTAAAAACAAAAATTTGATCATCTATTACCACAATTCGTTGCTCGGGAAAACGGCCGTTACTTTGGTTTCAAGAAACAAAGTTCAGAGTTCTTCCCACTATGAATTCCACTAAGGTAATGAATCTAGTCTGGTTCGAGATTTCTGCTTCACCGTTGTATGGAAATCTACAAATCTTGTAACTTCTTGAGCCTCCGTAAACCATTAATTTCGAGAAGCGAAATTTTACAACTGAAGTCTAGATAATTGCGATAGTTTAAACCTCCAGAGAAAATAATAAAATTTAAAATAAAAGAGTAACAGGTCACTCCATCGAGCACAGTTCTTTCTGTTCACCGCGGTAGCAGTAGCAAAGAGAGAATTAAGAATGGCGTGACCATACCTGCGTGATCTATTGGAAGCATTAGTAATCAAAGTATATGGTGATTAGCATAGATAGTGCTAAGAGGTCTTAACAAATAATTGCTTTAGTAGGGGACTTATAGGAAGACTTAAAATTCATTATTAATTTATTTACGAAAAAAAAAATAATAGAACTCAATAGATGTAAATCTTAATGTTCTTATATTTATTTCCTACAACATTATTAAGAAAAACAGAAATTAAGGAAGTTATTTACAAATGTAGCTATGATGGGTGAGTCTTACCAGACAGACTGAAGCAAAAGTAAGTAGTCATTTGTTTGGATCTCTCATACCTGAACCTGTTTATCAGGTCCCTCCATTTATAGATAAATAAAACCCTATCACAACCATGGGTGTTTAAAGTTATGTGACTACCTGTAGACAGCTCTTTCCTCTATGAATGGGAGGTTAAAAATTAAAATTAATTAAAATTTAATTAAATACATATTTATTTTAATAGCAGTAATATTAGTTATATTACGTTATAAAGTGTTTCTCAAATGCATACAGCAATTGTATTTATGAAAAACAATGTATTATGTATGTAAAGAATCATGTAGCATTAGCATTTCCAATGGTTTTCTTCTGCGGAACTTGCTTTATCACTGCAATGCACTGTACTAGTAGCATCAAGTATGTCGTACAGGAAGCCAAAATCTAGCGGAAAATACAATTAATAATTAAAATGGATTCCCGTAGCCATTAAGTGGCAAATGGTCTTTACTAACCTGGCAATAATAAATTAAAGAAAAGAACAAAAATGTCATTCCATAAAACTCTAAACATCAAGGAGTTGACATATCAAAATAAACTATAGTAAAATCGTAATTTTATAATAAAAATATTATTGTTTTTTGTCAGTTCAATAGTAAAAAGAGATATGGACTACTTACAAAAGATAAAATACTAATTATAATTATTTACGTGGGATTAAATACCACAACTAAATTCATTATATAGAAAATACTATGTTTTATTAGAAATTTAATCTGTATTATTTGTGCCAAATAACATACACAAAAATATAGTTAAACAAATGGTTCCAAAATAGATTATTTTCTTAAATATTTAAAGTCAATTAAATAATTAAATTGTACATTTTTAAAATACGATTCTTTACATTTTTTTCTTAGAAAATTATTTTTCGGGCTTTTTTTTTTCCTTAGCACTTAAAACTAAATAATAAAATCACTTATTTGAAATTATGTACTTACTATAAAAATGTTAGGTTTATTTCCAATATTAAAAACCTAGATAGTTCATGAAACACAAGAGAGATCTGCAGATAATTGTTGCAAAATATAAAATATTTAACAATTTTTAGTGCAAGGGAACAGAATAAAAAATCTAACTGTCCCAGCCAGAACTCGACCCTGGATATCCTGCTTTCCCCGTTCCGAATCGGTAACGGACCGGGCCGGAAAGCAGGAGACCCAGGTTCGAGTCCTGGCTGGGACAGTTAGATTTTTTATTTTATTCCCTACCATGTAATCCTTTAAAATTTACGTGGGATTATATACACAATAAAACAAAAATCATAAAAAGATTTTATATTTTATTCTGTTCCCTTGCACCAAAAATTGTTAAAATTTACGTGGGATTAAATACCACAAGAAAATTAATATTTATAAAATATTTAGGTTTGTAGATAGAACTAAATCACTTCATTCAAATTAGATATTAGGTAAAGTCCTGAATTTCATTTCCATAATTAGCTAATTTCGTATCAACGAACTTTCTTCAATTATAACTATAAAAATTGGAGGGAGAAACAGCTAAACTGATTTTGATGAATTTCGAAAATTGAGAATAAACTTGTAACTGCGAGGTCACTGATTTCATATTTACTTGTTCTTTAATTTCTAAGGGGGTTAAATTAAGTGCTATAAGTTTTATAAAATATTGATAATTGCCTGGCTATTGCAATTATTCGACAGGATATTATGATAATTTTTTTTTTATTTCTCTGCTTTTGTTGAATCCCCATCCTTTGTATCTCGAATAGAGGATTTTTATTGGAGATTTAAGAATTCATTTAAATTTTATAACTTCTTGGCATGAGAAATATGGGTTTACGCGGCGCTGATTTCCTTTCGAGTAAGTGACTTAAATTGTGAAGAAGATATGAATGCCGTTTATTCGAGGTCACATATTATCATTATTATACTGTTCCTGAATAATTCGAGTACAACAAAAAAATTTCATATTATTCCTCTAGTGAAATCTACTTGGAAGCTTCTCGCAGTAGCTGGGCGACTCGGGTTACAGAATTGGCGTGAGCAAGCTGACAAAAAAAAAAACCAAAAAAAAAAATGCTAGACATCCATTCAGTTATTTTGAACTTCTTATGAATATGTATTTATTGGTACAATAAAATTGTCATCAACTTTGGCATGTTCTGCTATGAACAAACCCGGAACGTGGATTTCTACTCACGCGGAGTCTGATCTCCGTTTTATCTTTAAACAATCCATACAATTTCAATTTCTGTAATAAAACTATTTTTTTCATTTCAAGATGTTAGGAAATTGTCAGACATTCAATTCCATCGCTAGTCTTCTTTCTGTCCATCTGCTATTTTTCTTCTTTTCTTTTTATGACCGCAGAATGAATTTCAATGATGCTTTACAGCAGTATTCTCGTAGTATCGAAGGCCTGAATTATGTAAAAATGATCGCTTTAAAAGCTATTCAAAAAGAAGTTAACAGTGATATATCGTTCATTACGAATCCGATAATGAACTAAATAACCCGGACGTGTACGTGATTTCCTTTTCGAACGATTTCCCAATTCCAGATATGCAAGAAACTTCAGATTCGATAAGCAAATAGAACAAACTCTCCCAACATCGGTTGAAAAAAACAACAACAAAAAACAAACAATGAATTTTGGGGAAATCTATGGAGGTCTAAATACTCGGGAATGAGTGATAATACCGAGAAACGGGAGGTACCACGACAATAGTATTTTTAAAATTTGACAACATTGATTATATAAATTTTTGCTCTCTCTCACTCCATTCCTAATACCATAGATAGTAGACAATATCGGCTGAACAACAGAGTAAAATTAAATTTTCCACATATGTCACATTTTTTAAAATGTTTATAAGAACGATATAAAAATGTCAAAAAATTAATGAATTCTAGAGACTTTAAAAATTTAACGAAATTCATCTTTAATGGATATTTTGGGATAAATACTTTTTTTAGTGTGATAAGCTTTCTGCCTAAAAATTTCCCGTATTTCCTGATTACAAATACCCCTATCATTTTTCCTCTTTAAATTTGTTATTAGCCTCCTCTGTAAACAACTGGCTATAAACGTCCAATAACCTTTAGACTGTAGGAAACCTTGTAACAAAAATCCCTCAAAAACGGTAGGAAAAAAAAGAATAAAAAAAAAAAAGAGGAAATACAAATACTAAACGACATTAAAGACTCTTACAAGAATAGCAAGAAACCTGCCATTTTAGTTTTTTATTGCTTAACTTGTATTTTTTCTATTACATGAAAATGGACTTAGGCGTTACTGCTTACTTACAGAATGAAGCATTTCATAGTTAAAACTGAAGAGCCCCTTAGCTGACATAATTACGTTGTTTCTCTGCAACAAATGGTTGAATATTTTCCTCTGTAAAAAGAATATAAAATTGATTGTTAAATCAAATAACTTGGCAATCTTCGTATTAGTTAAGTACGAATTAAGGTATGATCATTATTTTATGTTATTTACACTAATAAAGTAATCGAAACATTACTTTTTTCTAGGTGGCGATTTTATAGCTTGTCCATATTTGACCATTATTCAAGCTTCCCAAAGGTGTAATAAAGTTATTTCAACTCTTTTTAGTTGGTAGGCAATAATTTGTTTTCATTTATAACAAATAATTATCTAAAGCATTAAGCATATTTGTTTCTCATTTAATATATATTTGAAGGTTAGTTATTGTAATTTTTAATCTGTGACTAAGGAGAGATTGTGGACGACTGGTGAAGTAAGTGTAATAGTCATACAACCAAACAGGAATTTTTGTATTATGTATATATTTGTGTTTTTTTAATAAACCAAAATATGAGAGCTTTATGTGAAGATTGACTTCAGAAGGTGTGTGTAGATATGTAAATCGTTTTTAATTTCTTTTTAGATTGGAAGTTGAGTTTATGATTAGTGCATGTGGGGGGCTTACATATGATACTTCAATCAAGGGTAGCGAGTTACTTCTCGCTGTCTATTTGTGGCATTTGTGACTTAATTAAGGATTATTGATTAATTAGGTTATTAAGATTACTATATGAAGCTCAGTGAATGTGCGCGTGCCACATTCACATTTAACCGTGAAAACGGGGTTTTTTTTTCGTTTCAAGGTTAGTGTGACTTATTTGGGGCCCGAACCTAGGGACTAGCACTTTTGGAGTAGCAACCAGAAGCCTGGCTTTAAAGAAGACACTGTTTCGAACAGGTATGCTCAAGAAGAACCAAGGAAATTACATTTTTTGCATCAGGATCTTGGTGTTTCTTACAACAGGGGCATCTATATACCAACTCAGCTGGCTGATAGCCCATGTTAATTGGCTTTGTAAACAATGGATACTCTATCGTCAACACGATATGAGACCACAAGACAATTACAGACAAAGAAAGTCTTCTTTTAACTCCTAGACATTTCAATGGATTTTATCAAGAAGGTCAATTAAATTACAACCATTTCGCCCCACAAGAAAATTTTAATAACAATCAACACAACTACAGGCAAAAAGTTACTCCCAAGCAACAATATGGACAACAAGAGGCAACTCCCTATACAATCATAATAATATATAATAAATCAATGAGGAACGTAAGCTTCTTCATTCATAATTGTGGGACCATGGTGACACGACGTTCCCTTGCCTTCATGATAGCCCTGAAGACGGCATACAATGTAAGCCGAAACGTTGGCAGATAATTAAAAAATACACATTTTTTCAAATTGTATTTTTTGGATTTACCCAAACAAAAAAATCTATTAATAATAGACTTCTTATTTGTATAATGTATAAATCAAATTAGATATTTAGACTTTTTATAAGAACTTTTTAAATAACTTATTTTTGCTTTAATTGGGATGAGGAAAAGAGTAAGTATTGAGGTGACAAGAAATTCTTTGTTATTTTAATCACGAAAAACTTGTATTTTATAAAATGTTATTTTCTAATGATTAGCTATACAAAATTTGTTTCATATATAAAAAGAAATAAAAACCCTTCCTAAGGAAGAAATTAGTTAATTAGTGCGCTTTAACCACTCTTTCTTCCCAGCCTGTCTACAGCCAACTGTAGTTTTTATACCACTTTTTTTTTTTTTACGCTCAATTAAAGAAGACTTTCGGATCTTAAAGTTTGGTCTTTCTCTAAATCTTTCTCCTTTTTAACTAATTTCAGCCATTAAAAGCCGAAATTAAATTAAATTAATTTAATTCAGCCAAAAATAGCGTTCATGGTTTGAACGTGAATAGCTTGATTTCCTTCTTGAAATATGCTAAAATGTTCTTTTATTTTAAATACTTTAAAAACATGAGTAACCTTTTAAATAAGGAAGAAAACCATGAACGAGAGATAGTAGAAATCATAGCCAAGTAAATACTCTAATTCTTGTAGATTTACTAGTCCACGGTTGCAGAATACTAGTTTACAGGCTCCTGTCGTAGATTGCCCTCTTAAGCTTGTAAACCGGTTGGTAAACTGCCTATTTGCTGGTAGTTTACAATCTTAAGTCCGTTCTTCTATCTACCCATTTATCTAATACTATGTATGAACCCGTATATAACAAATAAGCCCGGTCTCTCTTCACTCCTCACTGACGAAAGGCGAGAATCTCCCCGAAAATTTTACTCATTGTAAATTCTTTGTGTGTGTGTTCGCTACACTCTTTCTCCCATCTGTTCTTATTTATTAAATATATTGCAGCCGCGAGTGTTTCATTATATATACGTATAAACACATTTATACTTTATTAATCCAAAATTTCACAAAATATAAATACCTTTACGTCACTGAAAAGGATCAATCCTCACAGAATAAAAGTAATTTTTTTTTTATTTGTTANAATATATATATATATATATATATATATATATATATATATATGTATGATGTGCGTGTGAATTCTTAAATGTAAAACATCTGCAGCCTATTTAATTAATGAGTAACCCTTTAATATAAATATTTATTATTGTGCTTAACTTACATTTTCATAAATTAGGCTTGTATCATCATTCGTGAAAAGCTGATGCAAAGCATAGTTAAAATCTTGAGACTAAAAACATAAAAATGTTGTATTTATATACCACATTAATAGTCTTAATAATATAATGTATTATTTTATAGTATGTTAGTATCTAAGGAACCTTGTCTGAGATGGAGATACATATCGTAGCGTCATAAAATATTTCCAATCCCCATAATACGAGATAAAGTACGTGGCCAATATTTAATCCCACTAGGCTCTGTTCTTTTGGAGAGTCTTCCATGTTCAATTCCAAAAGGAAGAAAAACGTGAGAACAGTTAGTGAAAAAGACTGGAATGCCAATGCTATGAAGTGATAGTAGCAAGCATCGTTCATCTCCCAACATAAATTGCAGCAGAGAGTATGCAGACTACACATGTGCTCTAGCTTCTTCGCGCCGCTGCCTGTCACCCTGGATTTCAAATCGAGAGCCTCCAGCATCCTTTTGAACTGGGATTCGAACACGGCCAAGAGGGATCTCAGAGGCGTAGCGGTGATGTGTGCGAGAAGGTACGGGAGGTAGAGTGAGATGTTATTTTCAAAAAATTGTTTGAAGCTGCTGTAAGCAGCCACCTCCATCACCCCAAAAATGGTAAAACATACGACGTCAAAATTCGTGGATCTGCTCAGGTTGTAATTGACTAAATAACCTTCATTTCTCATGGCTTTGTCAAGTTTCAATAGCTCCGAGTAGAGAAATGACACTTTCTTTCTCAACAGTAAGTAGCTCAATGAAAAAGTCGAAATTGAAATTGTAAGAAAAAGAGAGCATTTCTGCATGTTTGATATAACATTATTGAAAGTCGAACCGTTAGGATAAAACATAAAACAATTAACATGACGCAAACCTATAAAACTTAATAACAAAAAAGTCAATACAGCACCCTTCCTTCTGAGTATAAGTTTTTCATCATAAAGAGAAACGTAAAATATTCTGGAAAGGAAGGTGCTAGCTGTAATAAAATCACCGAGGTCTGTTACCGCCATGCTGAACATCTAGTGACGAAAATAATTGAATGAAAGTTTTCATATCATTAGGGTCTCTTCGAAAAACCTAATCGATGATAAAATAGCTTACAATAAAAAAAGAAGTATTGATCTTTTTCTCTTTGTTATGAAGCCCATATCCCCCACGACAAGAAAAAAAAACACTTGAATTTTTAATGATAGCGATAAGAGCACAACAGATTCAGACAAAACCCCGTGCACTATGAATTTTAACAATTTTCACTTTTTATTCAAGTTTCAGTCTAAGTTTATTTCTGATAAAATAAAGTTATTTAAAATTATTGTACCTAGCCCACTATTGAGATTCAACTTTTCAATAGTAACATTATCTCGAGATAAAATATAAAATCTTTTTTGATAATTTTTTTATTGTGTATATTATCCCACGTAAATTTTAAACGATTATATGCTAGGGAATAAAATAAAAAATCTAACTGTTCCAGCCAGGGCTCGAACCTGGATCTCCTTCTATCCGGGCAAGCGCAAATTTACGAGGGATTGAATACTACAAAAAATAATATTTATAAAATTAAATAACTCTCGACACTATTGCGGGGAATTTAATAACTTATCTGGTTCTCCCGGTGGTGTAAGTGGATAACGCGCTTGCCCGGATAGCAGGAGATCTAGGTTCGTGCCATGGCTGAGACAGTTAGATTTTTTTATTCTATTCCCTAGCATTTAATCGTATAAAATATTTTAGTTCCCTTCCAAGGTCAATGGGGGTGGTTACCAGGACCGTTTGCTCTGCTTCTGTAAAAGAGATGACAAAAGACGCATCCGATTGTGTGCATGCGTATATTTTATGTTGTATATTATATGTATGGATATAAGCGAACATGGTTATTGGGGTCTAAGATGTCATGTGAACACATAAGGTGGATAAAGATTTCTAGGGCTTTAAAAAGAAAAAAAAAACAGCAAATTATTCCTCAGCAGTAGTTTTAAAAATAATAACAAAATGAAAGAAATTTATTATTTGCACTTTTTAATTTATATATAATTTTCTTAACACTTCAACACCAAACAGTGGAAAATTTACCAATTTTTTTATTAGATGATTTTTTTATGGGGTTTCGATCAAGGTAGATCCAAAAAAATACAAATTAAAAAAATAGTGTATTTTTTAAAAATTATCTGCCGACGGTTCGGCTTACATTGTAAGCCATCTTCAGGACTATCGTAAAGAGTAGAGGGGACGTCCTGTCCCTAAATTCACATGTCCATGACTGGAATCATCATGGAAATGTGAACTTAGGGACAGGACGTCCCCTCTACTCTCTACGATAGTCCTGAAGATGGCTTACAATGTAAGCCGAAACGTCGGCAGATAATTTAAAAAAAATACACTTTTTTTTTAAATTTTCATTTTTTTGACCAAACCCAACAAAAAATCATCTAATAATAATAACTACGGTTAAAAAACTCTCCAATTTCATATTTATCATTCATGAAAACTATCACTCCTGATAGTCCGATTTCTAATATAAGCAATAAAATGAAATATCCAACCTGATTACAGATGAGTTTTCTTTTTACCAAGAAATTTTTCAGAATCTAGATAAAACTTTATCCATACATTTAAATAAGAGTTTTATTGTACATTTAAATCAAAACAGCTGTTAAGCTCTTTTAGAAAACTTTACAATTGAAATGCCATTTTTCTCCACCCTGATTCTAATTCGCCCCTATCTCAAAAACCCTATGGAAAACTATTGCGTAATCTGGAGAATTTTTCACAAATATTTCAAGGTCACTCTCAGATTCACAAGATTGGGTAGGAGCACTACAAAAGAAAATGCGTCAGCTGAAACCTGTACCTGTGAATCATATCCTCTAAGAGCGTTTTTATTCTTAAGGACTTAAACAAGTGCTGACATATTTTTATGTGCTTTTATGTGTGAAAAAGTAAGGACATTGCAGTCTACATTGACCGTCTAAAACAAGAATATTTTCTTGCCAATGAAGATATGTACCTGTAGGACACTTCGACTAAACCTTTAGCCCAGTCTCAAAATGATTTTCTGTTATTGAAGACGCAGTCTACAGACCTGGAAGAACAACAGAAGCGACCGTAAACTGTACCGAACTTTAGTAGTGTTGGAAGAACTGTGCGATTCCAGCAAAATATTTAGAAAACAAAATTATTTGAATGGATTTTCTGAATAAATATATTAACATCCAGCAACAAATACACAATCACTCACAATAACGAGTACAAACAAACCACTATCGGCTAAGTACTTAGGGAACACAACATTAAAACCTACAAAACGATGATTCATAACTTCTACAGGTTCTGAAACATTCAAACTTACTTAGAAAACAAAGGGATCCCTACAGCACTAAGAACAGACAACACACTGAAACAGAACCTTCACATTTTTTACAGGCACTGGACATTGCAGGTAATCCCTCCACTCCTGTTTTGGTCCGAATTTGTTCAATTATGAACTTAGCATTTTGTTTTGTACATAGCAGCGATATGCCAAATTTCATAAAGAAAAACTGAAAACTGTAGCCGGTATAGACCTGCATACATACACTATACATATTTATCATGTGAGAATGGTCGGGGTTTCGGCCAGGAAGAAAAAATATACACCAAAATTTGGAGTAATATTTTTATTTATGCCAACGTTTCGGCTTACCTAGTAAGCCATCATCAGGGCTAAAAAGACAATACACACAAATAACAGTAATGCATAAAAATTGAAATATCTGTACAACAAGAAAAAAGGATATGTAAGAAAATTAACTATGGTTAGGAATAAAACATATTACAAAATGATATGTACCAATGGTGTTGAGTGGAGAAATCTCCCCAGGGTGGTTGTTCACATTGTAAACTGCAGAAAACAACTGAAAAGTGAAACCACAGTCACAGGGAGGAGTGGGGTAAGTCGGTAAAATTCAAAGAACAAGAATTTTATGGGCCGGGTGAAAGGAATTAACCAGGTAATCCCTTCAAAGGGAAAAAGAAAGAG
>KZ807514.1:98318-110493 GCA_000696205.2 Oncopeltus fasciatus | reverse complement strand
AAAAAAAAAAAAAAAAAAAAAAAAAAAAAAAAAAAAAAAAAAAAAAAAAAAAAAAAAAAACAGAACTAATAGTTTTAGAAATACAAAAATATCTCATTGAATACTAAAAGGTGTTTTATCTTTTTGAGGCATTTAAGATTAAAATGTTCAGTACTTTATAATATTTTCAGCAGGCCAAAAATTTGTCTACTTAGGTTCTTTCCAATTACCTCTTGAATTCGAACTTTATTTCAGGATCTCCTGCGCCTTCAAGCACATACAAAAATACAAGATCTGGCATTCTTGACGAGTGTCAGTACTGACAATATGACTAAATCATCCATTTAGTCATGAAAGCATTTGATGAGATTTATCTTAGACACCCTTTATGTAAGTACATCATTCTCATTGACAAAATCATGAATATTCCCAACCACTAATGTCAAATGGATTTGAGATTCTAATTTTCATTCATCAACCCAACTGGTTCAATAGAAGTTTAATTCTGATATTTACTAAGCTATTTTTGATATATTACTCTGTTTCTACTATCGATTAATAATAAAAGCCTTGAATGGACCATTGTAACCCATGAATATTCTAGATTTTAGAACCTTATAACAAAATAAGTAAAGGAAAAATAATAAATACCTTCAGTTTTCTGTTTTTTCGTTTGATCAGGCTCACTTTCACTAAGACAAACTTTACGTTTCTTCTTTTTCGATTTGGTTTTTAGTGGTACTTGATCACAAAGAGTTTCTTCTTGTAATTCATTTGATTCAAGAGATTTTTCTGCTCCTATATTTATCAATTCTGCTTCAAATTTTTTTTTTTTTTTTAATTTTTTTAGTTCCTTTCTTGATAGATTGTCAGTGTCTCCTTCTTCTTGAAGAACTGAATTAGCTTCTGAGGTTTCATGAATTTCATCTTGGGTAGCTTCATTTTCAACAGCATAGCTTTCTTCCAAATTTTCTTTATTTTGAGTGGAGCTTTTCCTTTTTTTCTTACTTTTAGTTTTTTTGTTTGTGGAGTTATCTTCAATTCCAGCATTATCATTTGAAACAGAGTCCACCTCTGTAAAAGCTTTGATAGGGTCAGAATGATAATCTGATTTCAGCTTCTTTGGCCTTTTCTTTTTCTCATCAGCTGGATTATTTACATTGCCTTCATCTTTTATTTCAGTCTCACTTAGGTGATTTCTTTTCTTTTTGTATTGATGAGTTTGGATATCTTCTGAAGCTTCAGGTTCATTGGTAAATATTGAATTGTTATTACCCTTAAAGTCATTTTTCTTAGTATTGAAATTTTCAAATTCCTTTTGAAATAAGTCAAAAATTTCTTCACAGAGAGTGGCATTCTGCATGTTCATAGCATTTTTCATAAAATTCTGAAACAAAAATTTGTTATGTTTTTTTAATTTGCAGTAACAAACTAAAAATTGAAACTACTATAAATTTATTAAAATTCACCAAAAGGTCAAGGGATGTAATAATAAATATGCTGCAAATTTATACAGAAAAAAATTAATTATAAAAAATAACTTTATTAATAAGAGAGTTTCCCAAAAACATAANCTCTTCATATACCAATTTCAAATATAATCTATAATAGATATTTTTAATTGTATGCATTTAAAAAAGAAAATTTATTACACATTATTCAAAAAATTTTTGTATCCTTTAGAAAAGAATAACTGGTTTGTTTTTTTAATCCAAATACTGAGACTCAGGTGAAACAAACAATCTATATTTTAAGAGATAACTCTAAAAATATTTTAAATTCATTATGGAACTTTGGGTTCCAATAGACAATTTACAATGTAATCTACGACTAATGATTAATAACATATTTTGTGATGTCATCCCAAGCATGGTTCACTTCTTGAATTAATTCAATTTTGAGTATGAATTACTGTAAGCTTAATTGAAAAAAAATACCCATAAGAGGTCATAAAACGTTTCATTTTTTTGATACATATTACTTTTAAATGACCTTGTAAAAATTGTGATTATCATTCAGGTTGGTGACAATCACATTTCTTAAACAACTTTATTATCATATTTTCTTTTTGTCCTTCAGTAGTCATTAAATCTATTCCCTTATCATTTTTAAAGAAAGAGCTGTATAAATAGTTAATTATTGGCTTAATTAGCTTTGGGTAAACAAATCCTTTTAAGTACTTTTTAAATGAAAATATAATTCATTACAAACAATACTAATGTAAACTTATTATTAGTTTTTCAAAACTTAAATTATTGAAAGGTCAGTCAATGAACGTGATAATTAACATTCTTGGAGAAACTGATAATCAATAATACCTCTATGGATAAAGATATATTATTGATTATGTATTATTAGATCCTCAAGGCGACAATTCCAGCTAAAATGAAAATTAACAAAAATTACATAAAATAAAGGACACTTACCATGAACTTGGGCTTCTTCCTAGGAATATTTGAGCAATTTATCAGCCTTTGGAATGATGAAAAATACTTTGGATTTGAATTATTTTTTATGCAGTTATGGACTACATCAACCCAATTGGTCTGTTTAACAGCCACGGGTTTTGGTACAAAATTTTTATCGCCATATCTCTGGTCCTCAGACACACAACTAGTGTGAGAAATATACTCATCCCCCCTAGAAAATAATAAAAATGGAAAATTAGTTTTGAAAAGGTAATTTAATTTAGTATTAATGTCAGATTCTTAATTTTTCATTAATTAGAAAGTGTAGTCATGAAAAGGAATTCATGAAGCTCACTTCATGATGATTTGCCTTCCTCTAAAATGTTGGCAGTTCTGAAACAGGACACTATTTATCTACAAGTTTATACCTATTAATAAATTTTCAGACAATTTGAAATAATATTGATATCACCTTCCATTTAGATAGATTTCTAAATTAATTTTCAGCAATTTTAACACATGATGACATATAGCTCCTTCAAAATACTCAACAACTACATGACTATTAGCAATATTTTTTTTAAAAATAATAATTTGGGAGAATAACAGATTAAGATATAATTATCCCTTTAGTGACACTAAAGTGTATGCACTGAACATTTTTTTTGAATAACCATATAGGTAAGCAAAAAGGCTTCTAATATATTTGTCAAACATTTATTTAAATACTTTCACTTTCTAGTCATTTTTTATTTGTTTACGACATTTTAATTCAGTTAATAGCCCTGAAGATGGATTACAAAGTACGCCAAAAAAATGCATATTCTGAAATACTTTTTTTTAAAAGCTAGTTTATCCCAATTACCTCTTAAATGTTTAAAAATATAATGAATTTTTCTACTTTTATAAATAAAACTTGGCACTTCCACTCCTAATATTTTTATATCTCTGGTTAACACCTAAAATATTTCTTTTCGGGTTAAAATCCCGCCCTGGGCAAGCTTTAATCCATTATATAAAAGTTTTCTAACCATAAAAACACTATTTTCTAACACCCTTGTTGAATAATAATTATGTAAAAAAAAAAAAAAAAAAAAAAAAAAGCTTAAGGAAGAAGATACTTATGAATATAACTAAAAAGGTTTGGTGCTTCGCTCTTGCCTCTCAGATTCTAGAGCCAGTCATAGAGATCATTACTGTCCTCTCCCTCTCCGGTTTATAAATCAAATGAGTCACAAACACTTATTTAACCCGTCTTTATTGAAACATGAGAAGTAACAGATTACCCAGCAACTACTTGGCAGACTTTATTTATATCTCAAAATGTATGCTCCTTCTGCCTAGCAAATATTTGTCAGAGGTACCTGCTCTTTGGGATAGAGTGGAATTGGAGTTTTATACATGTTCATAGCACAAATATCCATGTACTTACATTTAAACTATTTACAAAAAATAAGTGCATTATTTTGACATTATGATGAGTGTAATTATTAATCATAAGATAATTATTGTAATTGACATTTGACATGTAGCCCCATTTTTTTTTTTTTTTTTTGTTATTTACACTAACTATTAAACAATGTCTACATCAGCCAGATTAGTTGGCTCTTAACAGTGGCTATAATAGTCACTTTCAGAGATAGAGGAAGTTTACAAGTCTCTTACCTACTCTGAAATACTGTTAACAGTTAGGATATTAAATTGTCATGGTAGTGACACAAGCATCTGTAATTTATTTTAAATTTGAATCTTCTCACAAAAATGTAGATAGAAATGTTATCAGTTTCTAATGAACTGCAAAGTATTGTTTTTCAATGCAAAATTTTTGAAAAGGGGTGCTCAATTATCCACACCTAAAATCAAGGATAGGTTGAATTTTAAAATATAATGACAAATTCAGGTGTTTTAAATACTAACAAACAGTAGCAGTGAGTTAATAGACTTAATCACAAAACCAAGTTAACTAATATTAAGACAGTATTATTTAGAATGTACTATCTCGTTTTTGCCTTTCCAGGGGGGGGGGGGGATACAATTTGGGAATCTGCGATTTATATGATTACAAAATATGCATGGAAATTAAAAAAATTAGATGCAATATTTCCATTCAGCATTATTAAAATTTGCTAGCGACCACCTGGATCAAATAAATTAATAAAAATAAAATAGAAGTTATATTTTAACTTAAACTGTTATATTTTAGTGACTTAAACTAATGAGTAAGAAGTTATATTACAGTAAAAAATAAATATATATTTCACTAAGCATAACATACCTAAAATCTTTCAGACAGTCAACACAAGTAAGATAGGGGTTCCTTCTGCATTTTGTATTGTAGTGTTTCTCAACAACAGGTTTTTTCAAGGCTTCATTACAGTGCTGACAAGTAAAAACGACCATACTTAAGAATTTAAGGCAAGTTTTCTAACCAATTTGTAAACTCCACACTTCAATCACGTGTTGATCAATCGTTCATTACTAACGATTCGTTCAAGACCAGTTGAATGGTTGACCTTTACAACTTCTTGGAGTACTTAAAATTTAGTTTTCAGTATTTATTTAGAACTCCCTCAATTTGATGAAATCCGTATAAAAATCTATAAATTAAAATAAAATAGCACAACAACAAAAAAAAAAATACACTTAAAGACAAACAGGCTGAAATAACCTTGCTAGTAGTTTGAGGTTACTGTTTTGGCTTATGGTTATAACTGTCAAATTTCTTGAACCCAGTAAATTGTGTGAAAATGACTCATTTAATTGCCATAGTTTTCTTGTAAAGAGAATTTTAAATAAAATCCTTATTGTGGAGTTTCTAAACTTTGAAGTATGAATTTCGCTTTTAAAAGTTTTTCCATTTTGACTGTATTTTGTTGCTTTTGTTCTTGTAAGTAGTCTTTCATTAATTATAAATATTTTTCTTTTTGTAGTAAAAATTTTAAATGCCAACATATTGAACATAAGCAAGGTATAAGAAATTTGTAATTTTTTTTCCTATTTAAGGACTCATATAATTTGTTTTTAACCCTCTGATCAACTTCTTGTCTTAGAGGAGGAATGGGCTTTTTTTAAGTCTCTCAAATAGATCCCCTCCTCTAACATGGTACCCCACATTAGTGCTTTACTTACATTTGAACTAAGTTAAATTATATAAGAAAATGTTAAATCATCTAAAAGGTTATTTTCACTCCAATGAATATAGAACTATCATACTTTCTATTATCCCTCATCATTGGTTTCTGCAAACCATCTTCTGATGGCAAGTGCTTTCAGACATTGTCCATCTTCTTGGCCGAATACATGTGTTCACTGTCACAGTCTGTATTGAACTTGAATGAACTGAAGTTGAATACAGACAGTGACAGTGAACACATGTATTCGGCCAAGAAGATGGACAATGTCTGAAAGCGCTCGCCAACAGAAGATGGTTTGCAGAAACCAATGAAGACGGATAATAGAAGGTATGATAAGAAAATGTTATTCATTAACCTATAATCTATTTTATCTTTTAACAAAATTTCTTATAAAAATTGCTTCTCCAATTTCTCAATACTAACAAATCTTTGATTTTAATGTGATGAAGTAGTCCAAAAGCTGTAAAATATACATAATCTAGAGCAGACTAGAGTGTGTGTATGTATTTTGTCAGTAAGTGCTATAGCACTTGTTTTAAAAATTACTTTTCTTTTTTATTTAAGTTTTTCCTTCAAACTATTAAGTGAGTTTGTTAATGGCTTAAGTACAGTTAGAAAATAGATGGTTTACAAAAATTATAACTGTTAATATCTTTGTTGTTAATATGTCAGAAAAAATTGATATAAAAAATGTTTGTAAAATATAATTTCTATTACTTTTTCACACTAAATGAATGTTAATGATAATATCTAAGAATGACAATATTAAGTAATGCAATTTATAATTACTTTTATATAACATTTTATCCAATCCATATTCAAGAAATATGATTGTATGAACAAGCTATGAAAGAAATTTTTACAGATTCTTCTTCCAGACTGGACTGTAAGACTGCTTTTTGCCAAGCTTTCTCACATTCTGTGTTAGCTTTTTCTGGGATGAATGGATAAGAAGCTATTCTTATATATATTATATATTTATGGAATGCCTATGTATAAGAAGCCCAAGTGAACAATAAATTATTTATTTTTGTAATGTTTTGAAATTTTTTATGAGTAAATTATTTCCTTTTTTTTAATGAATTTTTATTAAGACCAATGGATAAGTATCAGAAGCAATTTCATAGCCACTATTTCTTTTCTTTTTTCTTCTTTTGTTTTTAGATACATACAACTTGTTAATAGAGTTTTATTGTTCTTTAATAGTTAAAATCTAGCTGGTGAAGTAGACATACCTACTACAAATTTCATATTATGCTTGAATTATTTAAAATGAACAATAAATATTATTTCTTGAAGAAATAATATATTTGGCTCAATCAGCCAAATATTAAATTACTTTTTGAGATGGTCTTTGAAATCTATGATTGCATGAGTGTTTCAAAATATGTTTTTTTGTTTTTGTTTTTTTTTTTTGTTTGCTAGGTTTATGCTTTGAACCTTGATTGTCAGTGTTTGCTTAAGAAAATGAAGTATCTTGTGAAAAAAAACTATATTTCTTTTATAATTGCCATTTTTTGTAGTTTTGAGCAACCAGAGCTAAAAAACAGACTTCTGAATAATAAGCATACTATTATCTCAAATTAATTAATCAATAAAATAACCTCGAGCAGTTATAAATAAAAATAATGTAGTGTAGTAGTGAAAATACAGGATTGTTAATATGCAGATTTCTAAGATCGTTATTTGCTTAAAAATAAACTGAATAATAATAGTCATAATTAATGGAATTTCCTGGAGAATAATGTTACTGTCTGTGCCTGGCACGACTTCTGCAGATAGTAATGAATCAAATTGCTGGTTCTATAAAGACAAATGGGATGGAGCAGACTGGTTTCTGGAAGCATTGGAGTTGTAACACCTCATAAGTGATTTAAATATTATTTTTCAGCTCAGCAATTAGTGGTGTATTTCATTGTATATGACCTTTGAGATGGGAGAGATGAGAGAGAAAACAGGGTCTTTAAGAAAGTCCATCAAGTCTTGATTTGGGAGACAATTGAGAAATTCAGTATTTCTTCCTTGACCATAAATATTAGTCATAGCATTTACTATGGTAGAAATACTGTATCCTTCTCAATGGTGATGTGCTAAAGTTATTCAATGGGATAATAGTTTTAAGACAAGGCTTTAAACCCTTTTTAGAAGGTATAAAATAAGGCTGCAAGGTAAGAGTGCCAGAAAATGATGGATTATCGTTGATTGAAGTAAGGGATTGATCATTTTAGGAAGCAGAGGTCTGGCTCTTCTAAAGAACTGGAATAGAAACTTAAGGAAAGAGTGATGTCAAGATTTTCATTTTTTCATGCACTTTATCTGCATGAACAGTTTACTAGCATGTTTCTTTGGACTGAAGAAAAAATCTAAAAGTAGGTTCCAAAAGGCTTATGTAATCAAAACTGCTTCACTGTCATTACCCATACCCTCTCACTTTATAATAAATGCTAGCCTCTATTAATGCTTATTAATGAAGACACTTATTGACCCATATGTGAGGATAGGGGTGCCCATTTTAAACCAACTACTACTTTTGTCATCAATTAATTATTATTAGCATTTAATGTAACATGAAAAATATTTAGCCTATCCTGCTACTATTTGCCAGACTTTTTTGTCTTCCTATGTGTGCCTATCCTTGAGACAAGGTTCTATTGAACATAATCAAACAAATCTGTAAGGATTAAATTAAATTTACAATAGCTACTGTCTCCTTAACAATAGTGTTGAAGTCAGTGTTTTTTTCTTTTTGCAGTTTGATTTTTATACTTTATATGGCAAATAGATTCTTTTCAAATCCATATCAATCAAATTTTATTTAATTTTCTCCAATTTTTACACTAAATAATAGATTAATAATTAAATAAAGCAGCCAAAAATTTATTATTTAGTTAATAATCTTCAGTTTATAAGAAAATAATACTAAAAAAATAGAACTAATTATTCTACAGTTTTCTGCATTTTATTGAATTTATGTTTCTTATATGTAATCATAGCATTTACAACCATTAAGTAAAGCAATTATAAATATTTTCAGGTACAATTTATAAAAATTTAAAATATTTTAACACTATACATGCTTCTGAATTGAAACATCACATTGTTAAACGTGGGATCAAAGAAAGTTCTCATCCCTTCAATAAGATTAAAGAGGTTCATTTCACAACTCTTGGAAGGTATTTGAATTACAATTTTTTTATTATTATTATTCATTTTTATACAGTTTTGACCTCTAATAAAAATATTAAAATTATGTCTTTAACATAACTAAGTGCATAAAATATGAGTATGGTATATTTCTATTGGTTAATAAAATTTACTTGTAACATATGTGTGTGTGTGTGTATTTATATATAGAAAATCAATCCCTCGCAGCTGCGATATATATATAGTAAATAAGAACAGGTGGGAAAAAGAGTGTAGTGAACACACAAGAAGAAAAAATTACAATGAGTAAAATTTTTGGGGACATTTTCTCACCCTTCTTCAGTGAGGAGACTCTGGTACTGTCTCTCTTTCTGTTCTCATTCTCTCTCTCTCTATACACACACAGACACACACAACACAGAAAGATAGATAGGACCAGGAGAGTACCATAAAGTTTGGCATTTCCAAAATAATTGAATGCCAGTACCAGCAGATAGTCATCACAATAATCATAACAAGGTTTCAGGCATCACTCGGGAGGTTAACAAAAGTTTAATCAAACTACTAATAGTAAACAGCTAAAGAAATATTAAAAAAAAAAAAAAAGAGAATATGATTTGACATTTTTATTGGTGGTTTTACCTTTTAATTAGCCATTTTACCTGTAGGTTCTTTGAAAAACCATAAAATGGGACTTTGTGCTGCAATGTACATTTGGTAAGGAGTGACTGATGAGGCATAAATGGTGTTCAGAGGTTGCCAAACAGAGGTAACTTAAGTAGTAACTTGCAAATTAGCATAAAACTAGGATATTAATTTTATGTTGCATACATTCCCATAAATTCAAACCCACACACACACACACACACATATGATAGCTAATGTGATCATTCATTCACTGTGACTGTCCTGTTGCTGTTCCCCTTGTGTAGATCCACCTGGTGCAGAACCCCGACATGTTCTATGCTCATGGGCATAGTTACAGTTGTGGAGTCTGATGCTTCAATAATTGTTAACAATGCTTTTCTTTTTGAGCTACCAAAGGTGTCTTTGATCCCTGTCTGGAGATCTGGGGTGTCATAATGTTAATATCGGATGTCAACTCTTGGTACAATTCCCTGAAAATGTGGGGTCTGAAACATCGGCCGCTGTCCTGATAGTCTCAGTGATTGTCCTTTTTTTTTTTTTATGTTGGCATATGCCTGATGTCCACTAGATTTCAGATGAAAGTTTGAATTTTCTAGTCAGTGGGGTGAAATTTCTCCAAGTTATACCAAATTCCAATTTCTTCCCAAAGTCAGTGTAAGATGTGCTGAGGAGGAAGACTGAGCACTCTTTGATGCGGATTAACACATATGAAGAACATGTCAGGGTCTCATTCATGCCAATTGTAAAGATTCCAGGGTCGAATACTCACAGTGGGCTATTGTTGACGTATCTACCTCAACAGTAGATAATGCACAAATTATGATGACATTGAAGTAGGCAGGATGTGGTGTCAGTCTCTGGTGGTTGATGTAATCATGTAGAAGGTAGACTGGATTGAAGCTTCGGGACTTTAAATATATATAAAAGTATATAAGTATGTATAAAATATATATAAATATATAAGTAAAAGTGTTGCAAAAGTTGTTACTTGTATCTGACTATGGACCAATGGAGATGATGTAATACATAACTTCTCCTATGTTAGGTACCTATTATGACTCTAATAGGTACTTCCTAGTGTTTTTTTTAACATAAAAAATCTTAAATTAAATAATAAAAAGTAATAAATAACATTATATAATTGATAAAAATTTGAATAAATACTTATGTTTTGAAATTATAATGATACAGACTTTAGTCAACATGAAAACTAAAGACTGTTACCAAGCATCATCATTTTATTGAATTTATTTAAAGTAATAAGTAAATGTTCAAGTAGGCTTCGACGGTCATCAGTTGTATTTACCGTTTCTTCTTCCGGTTTGGACCGTGTAAAGTTTTTGATAGTTGCCGAGCTTTCGCACATCATGTGATGGCTTCTTCAGGGCTGAATAGAGATTGAGAGCTGTTTTTTAAATCCAGGTGGTGTATAAATCCGGTGCTGTCCCGGAATTATGGGAAGTCAGGCTTTGCCCAAGGACCGGACCGTGCCGGATTTATTCACCACCTGGTGTATAAAACATGGTATTTATATACCACCTGGATTTAAAAAACAGCTCTCATTCTCTATTCAGCCCTGAAGAAGCCATCACATGATGTGCAAAAGCTCAGCAACTATCAAAAACTTGACACAGTCCAACCCGGAAGAAGAAACAGTAAGTAATAAATGAATTTAAAATTACTTGTAAATTAATTTAATAAAATTATTTTGAACCATTCACAGTATAAAATGTTTGTGAGCACAACATATTTCCTCGTCAATTATTCTTAAATTAATGAAAAATGACATTAGAAATAGACACAAAATAATCGCGCTGTATGGCAGGACAATGCTTTCATATTATTCACAATTCTTGAGCATTGAGTACTTTTTCTTCTTGATATTTGTGTGCTGTTGATTTCTTCTTATGTATTGGGGTGTGTAGGGTTCTGGCAATTCCTTTTTTTAATAGGACTGTAGGTTCCAGCAATTGTTTGAGCCAGTTTATTTCAGGCCCAGGTTCTCGGGTTTAGCAAGAAGCTTCATTAAGCACTAGTCCACTTTGCTGAGTAATATCACAAGATCATCTTATTTGAATTATTCGATCATGAAAGACTTCTTTGAAAGGTATTATCATGCAGGACCATCCTTAACCCTTTCTTTATTCAGGTCAAACCATCTCTCAGTTTTGTATTATATTGCATGACCTGTTTTAAATGTATGTCTGTTCCTGGTTCCTGGTTGGTTCTGGCCTATAGTGGGGTCTCTTCCATTATTTTCCTTTGGAAGGACCTTCCTGCAAACTTGCAAAGACTTCACTGTATACTTCGTTCATATCAGATTCTCTCTGCTAATAACCACTCTTTACAAAGGATATCTGTATTTTTCATTCTCATTTCTCCCTCTCTCTTCATTAATTTAAGCTCTAAAATTGAATCCATCTTCACTTGCCGTGACTGTTTCACAGCAAGACATGGTAAACTGAAAGTGATCCTCGCTGACTTTGCTGCCAATTTTATCTCTGGTTCTGATAGCTTAAGCATGTGTTGACCTTCCTCTTAACATGACTTTGTCTTAACACAACTTTCCTTCTCTGGCATGGATTTAAAGTTCATTTCCCCTCAACCTTACATTAGTAGGATTTTAGTGCAGAAGTAAAAATATATTATAGAATTGTATTGCTCTAGTTTAGCAGTATCTATTTATTAATAATTTAGTGAGATTAAACAAAATTTATCTTTCTTTCTAGGGATTTTCGATTAATATTGTCTCCTAGAAAAGAGGTTCTCCATTCTAATTTTCAAGCTTACTCTGTTGATGGTGACGGGAAAGAGAAACCAATTGTCATAGGTTAGTAGATAATTTTATATATATATATATAT
>KZ807514.1:53233-83251 GCA_000696205.2 Oncopeltus fasciatus | reverse complement strand
CAAATCAAAGTACTAGGAGTGAATATATTATAACTTTAAAATTTTGAGATAAAATAAATTGAAGTTCCTTGTTTATTAAATTTATTTACAGAAATGATCAACATTTTTCTTTTTGTGCAACAATTCTAGAATTCATTTTTTCAATTTAAAAAAAAATACTTAATCTGAAGTTCCTTAATAGATTAATTATTACTCAATTAATTTTTAGTTAATAGATTATTACAAAGCTATTTCCACCTTGTAATATTTAAGCACCTTAAAGAATTATTGCTTTATTCCTTAACCTATATCCGGTGATGGTTTTGGGGCTTGTGTCTTCAGGTTTTCTCTCGTGAATACTCACATAAAGATTTCTGCCTAGCTCATCTCTTCACTGACCTGAAATTTGAAGGTGGTATTCTAGGTCTTGCTTATGTTGGATCTCCAAGAAGGAATTCTGTTGGTGGAATCTGCACACCAGGTTAAATTTTAAATGTTTTCTTATTCTCTTAATTTCATTTGAGTAAATATTGTCTTTATTAATCTGGAGTATCCGATATTCTAAAATTTAAAAATATATAATTTGTTCTTTGTTATTGTGGATACATGGGACTCAGTATACTGTTTTTTTTATCTATAGTTCTCAATTTATTTTGGTGATAAAGTTATTTTTAATTTAAAATAATAAATAATTTTTTATTTTATTTTTATATCATTTCTACAAAAAAAATTATGTTTCTTTATTACTATGACACAGTGAATTAGATGTTCATTTAAGCTTCCATGGTCTCCAGAAATAATCATAAATAATTCTTCCAGGCTTGACCATGTAGAAAAGTGACTTTTTACTGAGCTTTTTCATATCTTCAGTGCTAAATGTTTAATGAGGAAAAAAGTAATTTTCTCATTCCAACTTTTAACACTGAAACCATCATATGATGTGCGAAAGCTTGATAAAAAGTAAATTTTCTACATGTTCAAGCCCTCAGAAGTATTTATAAATAAAGTGAATTAGATTTTTTCAATGTAATATATTATATAAAACTAATGTTTATCTTAAACAAAGTAGTTTGTTATTTAAAAAAAAAATATGTTTGTAATGTAGGACTTATGCAGTCCCATCCACCATACTAAGTCTTTTGTGTGTACATCTATAACTCATCACTTTCTGGGATTTTGTGAAAGCCAAATTTTTTAATGAAGAATACTAATTCACGGAATTGATCAACATTTTTATTTTTGTACAAGGATTCTAGAATTCATATTTTCAATTTTAAAAAAATATGGAGGTAAATTTGATGACCGTAAAGTTTTATGAACAGAGGATTATCAGGAATTCAGTCTTGGTAGTTAGAGAATTAAAAACTAATTTGTGACCAAAAAAGTTTTTATTTTAGCCAATGTTTCTACCTGAATTTCAGGCCTTCATCAGGGCTGAATATGACAAAAAAAAAATACTAAAATAATATAGAAACATGTCTATATGTCATAATCTAACAAGGAATAAATAAATGGAAATTTAAAACTGTGTGTAATCGACTTTATAAATGGAGACTGAACATATTGGAAACAAGGCATATTTTTAATATTCTGAGAGTAACATAGCAAATAGGGTGATGGGGAGCAATGGACTCGTGCCAACAGTGTCTACATCATGACTGTTATGTTTAAAAACAATTTCATTTGACAGTTGTGGAAGGAACAGGAAACGGATGTAGGAGTGGGGTAAGGATAAGAGGGATTAAATGGCTTGAGCTTGGCGGAAATATCACTGTGGGAGGAACCAAAAACTTTTTTGACTACAAATTAGTATTATTTCTTCAATAACCAAGACAAAATTCCTGATAATCCTCTCTTTACATTGAATTTTTTTTTTTAAATTAATATAGTAGTATAGTTATTATTTGTTATTATTACTATAGTTATCTCATAGTAATAATTACATATTACATACATTTTAAAATCTCTAAGCCATCATTTTTTTAATATAATTGATTACANTTTAAACAATTATATATATATATATAATTGTTTAAATTAATATTTAGTTATTATTACTTATACTAAGATTAAAATTTTAAATTAAAATAAACTTTATATTTCTATAAAGAAAATAAAACTTGTTTTAGTCTGAATAAATATTCGGACAAGTCTATTACTGTGTGGAGACTTTGTGTTTGTGTCTTGTGTCTTTGATGTGCTAAGGATGGCATATCCATGTTGGATTGATGTATTTTAGTAACTGTGTTTTTATGTGTCGAATGTATAATTCCCGTTTTAATTTTTCATTTGTTTCAATTAATGTTTCTGGTTTGTATTTGTTTTTTAGTTTAGCTTGTTTTTGTTTGTTTTCTACATGTATTTTCATAGGTAGTTGTCCTTGTATAGGTTTGTCAATTCTCTTAATATTTGCTTTTTGAAAATGGGCTCAGAGAGGAGTGGGAGATTCTGGGAATGCTTGGAACAGTATTTGTTATTCAGCACAATTCACATAGTAGTCATGAGAAGTATTCTTATACGCAAGAGAGGCATATTGCTAATACCTAAATACTAAAAAGATCTCTAGCAATTGTTCCCTAATATTAAGATAATGGTTTGTGGCAGTTCAAGAAATTACAAGATTTGCGGATTTCTTTCACTTTTTGATTGTTCATTCAAGCTACTTTATGATGTGGTGATGCTGCAACATAGACAATCACTCCAGTAAATTTGTAATATGCCCGCATTCTCCATAGCCCAATTTCTAAGTCCAACACAAAATTTACTATCAAAACATTGGTCAATTGATTTGGAGCTCAGATAGAATTTTTCACACAGTAAAAATATGATGCAGTGTCAAATGACATTTTGCAAACAACTACTAATCAGGCATTTTGAAACTTAAGACTCCCACAACTTAATCTACATGCTGTTAGACCACCAAGAAGAAAAGGCAAGGAAAAATAGGTCATTATTTTATTTTATTTATTTTTAATATAAACCCACTAAAATGAGTGATTCAGATTTAGTAATTTTATGTTTAGTGTTTACAAAATATCTGAGTAATTTGTTGAGATAGTTTTTCATTATATCTCCTAATTAGCATGCGTGTGTGTGTGTGTGCGTGGGTGTGTGTGTGTGTGCGTGTGTGTGTGTGTAGAATCTCTAACAAACTCATTTGTACATTCTGACAAGCATAGATATTGCTTGTAGTATATATATATATATATATATGGAGAGATTAGTAGCAAGGCAGTTAAGGCAGTTCCTAGAGGAAAACGAGATTCTAACTCAATGTCAATCAGGATTTCACCAGTGGCTCAGTACAAGCAGTGCTCTGCATATTGTTACGATGGATATAAGGAAGGCTATCGACAATAGGAAGGTGACCGTTTGGGTTTCCTTGAATTTCTCGAGGGCTTTTGACTGAGTCAGTCATCAGCTATTGCTCAGAAAACTAGGTGCTGTTGGTGTTGGCGAGGATTTATTGTCATGGATACGTTCTTACCTTGTTGGCAGGAGGCAGAGAGTAAGGCAGGTGGCCAGACCTCTTCCTGGATGAGATGTCGATCGGGTGTGCCTCAGGGTTTTGTACTGGGACCACTATTGTTTTTGGTCTACATCAATGATATAGTTAGGAGTGTAAAATATTGTAAAATTATCCTTTTTGTGGACGACGTGATGATATGGTACAGTGAATATCAAGATAGTATTACGGGTTGGTTTCAGACAGTGAATGAGGACCTCGCAAGATAAGGAGAGTGGTCGTTTAGTAACCAGCTGTCCCTTAACCCGAGCAAGTCACAGTGGCTATTGGTTGGTAATTCGAAGATTCAAGCTAAATGTGATTTAGAGCTCATACTTTAGAGATTTAGCTAAATGTTATTTAGAGCTGATCATAGGCGGACAGGCAGTCCCTAAAAGTAAACAAATCAAAGTACTAGGAGTGATTTTCAACAGCACACTGACTTGTAAAGATCAGGCAATGGCTGTAGCAAATTTTCGGATAGCAAAGCAAAGTTCGGATCTCTCTGCATCCTTTGATGAGAGAGAGAGAGAGAGAGAGAGAGAGAGAGAGTGAGAGAGTGAGAGAGAGAGAGAAATGAATGAAGTGAAATTGAAAAATAGGGATATTGAGTTCTTTCAAGTAAATCGAGTAATTAAAGTTATCTATTTTTAGCCCTGTTCTTTTCTCTTCTCTCCTTTGATCTGTCTTTCCTCCTATTTTTTAAAATTATTTAATTTTTTTTAAATTTTATTATTCAATTAAAATTGGCTAATTTTGCAGAATATTTCAAGAATGGTTATACCCTTTACTTAAATTCTGGATTGAGTTCATCTCGGAATCATTATGGTCAGAGAGTAATTACCAGAGAAGCTGACCTTGTCACTGCTCACGAATTTGGGCATAACTGGGGGTCTGAACATGATCCTGATATGCCAGAATGTTCTCCGACTGCCAGTCAAGGAGGGTCATACCTCATGTATACTTATAGTGTCAGTGGATATGATGTGAACAACAAGGTATTTTACTAAGTTGTATACATATATAGTTATTAAAAACCTTTGGTCAGTCACAATTTCTTAAATGTGCAATAAATAATAACCAAATATTAAATGTAAGTATGAGGAGAGGTTTGTCAGGTACTTGGTTTTGGGAATTGGTAAATTAAAACTGGTTTGTGAGCTAAAAAGTTTTTTTTTTTCAAAAACTTTTGAGCTTAAATTTAGACCTTCATCAGGGCAAATGGGGTGATGGGAAGTAAGACAACTCTACTTTAACTAAAGCATAACTCATCAGTTTTAATTCTTCAGTTCTCAAGACCAAATCCCTGGCTCCTCTCCTCATAAATCTTGACGGTCAACTTGTTATCTCCAAATTAAAGATAAGTATGTTTAAAATTGTATTATTTCTTTTTTATATTGTCATTTAAAGATAAAATATTCGCAATATTTGAGTGATTGGTTATTGGATACTTTAGTTAGGAAAACCTAATAATGTGGAAAAATAAGTAAGTTTAAAAAGAAATATAAATAAGAGCTCAGTTTCACATCACCGTGAAATAACTTTAAATTGAAATATATTCCAATAATATATGTAATTGTTGTAAAAAAATCCTAATAAAACATGATAAAGTTATTTTGTTTTTTTAAACAATATTTACAGTAATCATGTAATGATTTTTTTTTTTCAAGGAGAAATCCATATATATCTGCAATATTTCTTTGAAATATGTATTAAAAAGTATACCCTAAAATTACAAAAATATAGTGGTTTATTTTTACCACTGTAAAAACCAGCAAATAAAGTTAGCCAAGCAACTAAAATGTTCATTAGAGTTATATTATTTTTATTGTTCCCTATTGCACTTATATTATATCCTGGATTGATATATAAATAATAAAAAGTAAAGCTACTTTAAATAAAATATACTGTTCTGTTACCTATCTCTGATACAAGTAATATTGCTGCTTTATGAACAAAGTAAACTGGTTTCACTCTGTTTTTGGAAACATTTTCTATTCTAATAAGATATTTTGATTCAAATGTTTTTGCCATGGTAAAGTGGTTCTAACTGAGCATGATTAATTAAATTTTTTTAATATTCTGTCATATCGTTTTGGAAGCTGAAGCAGGATAAATGTATTTTCCCAATGTGTTGGCCTCAGATGAGTTCAGAAGAGTCCTTGTCTTTTTTCATCATTAAAGTTGGTAAAATATTTGCCTACTGCAGATTCAAATCTTGAGACAAATGAAATCTTCTGAGTTCTATTCTAGAGCTTAAGTACTCTGTTATTTTGAGCATGAAAAACTTTCCAGAACCATTTTTGATATTCTTATTTTTGTCCCTCATCAGTTCTGGCATAATTGGAGCACCAATATGAGTGATCCATATTATATGGCATCTGCGACCACAGCTACATTTCATGAATGGGGATGTATTCAGTCCAACCCTTAGATCTTTCATGGTTATTAGGCAGTAGGTCACACCCTGTGGTGAGGGAAAAGGACTTATTATGTCCAAATGTATAATTGTGCTTATCTTATTACTACAATCATTACGTGAAAGCAATCCCATTCTGCTTAAGATATTTATATCTTATTTTTGGTTGCCATTGATTACTCTCTTCTTTTTTTCCTATCTAATTCATGCTGTAAGAATATATCTATATAAAACTTTTGCTTTTGTAAATATGAGAATAAACTACCTAGTTCAATTCTCAGATTTACAAATGCACACTACGTTTTATATTTAGATCCAGTAAATAATTTAACAGTTATTTGAAAAGTTGTCCCCAATACTACAGACCTCTCATTCGCAGTTTATGTATTTTAATAACTTTTACTTATTAAATAATTTTAAAATTTTTTTTTTTTGTCACTATCAGTTCACACTGAATATCCATCAGAAATTATCAATAAAATATTCACACATATTTAGGAATACTTAGCCATAATTATTTTTGAAAAGGTAATAAAAATCTGAGGAAGGATTGATCTGGAATTTTATTTGGAATTTAAAGAAGTAAAAACTAATTTGTTTATCAACAAAGCTTTTATTGTTGCCCACATTTCGGCCTGAATTTCAAGTTTCCTTCAGGGCTTAATAGCCCTTTTGGGTGATAGAAAGAGAGAGTCTCCTACTCTGGGATAAATGATTGCATGTTAGTCATGATTAGTTAATAAAAATCTCTTAATAAATGGAACAATTTGGTAAATAAAATTGTGGTAATATTATTATTGCATTTATTATTGATTTGACTTAAGTTCTTTTATCATATTTTATATTATGAATTCTCCTAGTTTTGTTTTAAAAGGGCAGTCCCAGCTGAAGCCCTTCTTTGCCTATTTATCCCTGTCCAATATCCAATGATGAAATTGCCTTTATGATCCAATGTCATTCCTCAAGGTTGCCAATTTTAGTTGCTTTTTTGCTTTCTTTGAGCTCATCTACTCCCATCTTGTCCCAAAGTGCACTCTTCTTATTTTTCTTCTCTTATTTGTGATATTGCTTCATATTCAGGTAGCCCAAGTACCTCTTCACTTGTATTCTAATTTTCTTAGAACATTTTTATGATCTGAGATAATGTCTTCAAAAATGTTTTTTGAATCATGGAAACAATTCTATCCAGGTCATTTCTCAGGAAGGGTATATAAAGAGGCAGAAGGATATCTTATGAAAATAATATTCTGAAAAGTCTTGAAATCATTGAGAAAGGTGAGACGAAAATTACTTATGGAAAACATTAGCCAGGACAAAGTAGTAGGAAGGAAAGTTAGCTCCATTGATTAACTGATTTGTAATTGAAGGTATGAAGATAAAATTTTTAGGAATTTACTGTCCCTATTTATTGTTTATCAATAATAGCAGTTATAGTTATAAGAATTACAGGCAAGGCTAATGCAGAGTTTTAAATAGTTTTTCAAATTCAACTAGGTCTATTACCCTTTCTGCAATGACTTTTCATTACTTAAATATATATNCCTACTCATGACAATTAGTCCACTCCGACATGGCTAACCCTTAGTTTATATTTATAAATATTAATTTAGTTAGGGTATATTATCCCATGTAAATTTTAAACAATTAATGTGAGGGGATAGAATAAAAAATCTATCTGTCCCAGCCTGAACTTGAATCTGGATCTCCTGCTTTCCGGGCACGAATGCTAACCATTACACCAACTGGGATGAGCTAGATAACTTATTATATTCCCAACACACTAGCGAGAGTCTAACCTTCAAGAAAGACGTATACATTGCTTATGCTCGAAGGAGATGACATTGTTGCTCTAGCTATTAATCGACTTTTCATCATTTACTTTTTATTTGCATTTATAAATATTAAATTTAGTTGTGTTATATTATCTCACATAAATTTTAAACAATTAATGTGAGGAAATAATAAATCTATCTGTCCCAGCCAGGTTCGAGCCCTGGCTGGGACAGATACATGTTTTATTCTATTCCCTCACATTATTGTTTATACTACCTTATTATGAATATAATTTTGTAGTAATGTAATATTAATTATCTACAATATACCTTATTACTAATAAAAAATTTTATTTGCTTTTAAATATTTTTTCTTAATCTTTTAGAGGTTCTCTCCTTGCAGTTTGAGATCCATTAGAAAAGTATTGCAAGCTAAATCTGGACGGTGTTTCTCTGAACCTGAAGAATCCTTCTGTGGTAATTTGAGGGTAGAAGTAAGTTTTGAATTCTAACTATTTAACGATTTATATTTTTTCTGATATATGTGTTAAATAACAATGTTTCTAAAGGTGTAAAACTCATTAAGAAGGAATAATTAATTTCTAAAATAGGCTTAATAACATTCCTTCAAATTCATTTTCATTTGTTACTTCATTTATAGTTTTCTAATGCTGAATACTTGTGATAAAATTCAACAAGTGTATACAAAAAGAAAAAGAGTTTTACTGTTCTAAAAATTTGCTAAAGCATTTTTGCTGCTTGTATTCGAGAGTTTTGAATAAACACATTTAATAACACATTTACTGAAAAAACTCCAAGCTGAAGAAAGTAAGTGTTCAGAATTAAATTAAAAAGAAGCTAATTGAAAATTAACTTTACATCAGAAAATATTTTGTTAAAGTTCATGTGTCATCTGATGGAACTATGATGTTGCATTATGTAATTTATATTATGCATATTGCTGAATATGGTATTATATTCATATTAATGTGTTATATGTATCAGTGTTATGTTTTGGGTTTTACATTTTTGATGAAATAGTAATGTATTACTGATAATGCGTAATATAAATAATGTATAATATAAATTACTTGTTTTCATGTTGTATCCAAGTTCTATTACATATTTAGATTTCTTAGAATAAATAAGAATATTCTAAGATAATGGCCCTTATCACTATTCAAATATGAATTGAAAATAAAAATCATCTTCCTCTTACAGGGAATACTAAAAGTACTAATAATCATTGGTTATAATAATCATTGGTTGTAATAATCATCATTAAATTGTAAAATCAGTAAAATGTTATCAACAACAGTGTTAAGTAAGTAATCAAGTGTGATGACTAGTATCTGTTAACTGTTATGGAGTTTTGCTATTTCTATGGCTTTTACGGAAGTTTTTAACCTAACCCATACAGTGAAGTTAGAAGCTTTCTGACTTTTTTTTTATAGCATATGGAGGAGCTTCTTATTTCTTAGGGATTATAGAAACTGAATGAAATGGTATAAGCTCAAAAGGAGAGTTTTATTGACCGTAAATATTATTATTAGATGATTTTAGCTGGGGTTCGGTCAAGGTAGATCCAAAAAAAATACAAATTTAAAAAAAGTGTATATTTTTAAAAGATTATCTGCCGAAGTTTCTGCTTACATTGTAGGCCATCTTCAGGGCTGTAGAAATACAATGTCATGAGAATACAATAATAATGGACAATATTATAATTCAGAATTACCATAATGTAATGTGATATCAAAAGTATGAATGTAGAAAGATATGTAAGAAAATTTAAAAAACATGCAACTTATTAAAAAAATAATTGAATAACATTAAAACAGTAATTTACCACACCTGCCTATTATGAAGACGAGAGAGGATCTCCTGTCCCTAAGTTCTCATTTCCATGACTAAGCCTAAATATAATTTTCATGAAAAACACTGTGGGTGGTGGAATGGTGGGGGGGGGGGGAAGGTAAGAGGCGGAAGGTACAAAGGGAGAGAGGTCTGTTTCAAAAGGGGGCAATAAAAAGGACAAAGCAAAAAAAGGAAGGGTATTACTGGAAATAGGTAACTTTGGAACTGGAAAAAAATGACAGGTTTATTGAGAAGGAGGGCTAATGGTTTTTAGAATGTTGAAAATGTTTGAATAAGTTAAAGAAACTTGTTCTATGTCTGTTCTGTCGTTAACTGAATAGTGTTGTAAGTTAAAATGAACAGTTTCAGATAAAAGGCTCATAAGAGGTTCATAGGTGTTCATAGGGTTCAGTGGAAAGGATGGTTATGCTCTCGAAGTCAAATGTGTGTTCTTGATGAAAAACATGTTTAGTGAGGGCAGTTTTTATCAGTTTATTCTTTATATCATTTTTATGGTTATTGATTCTATGGGAAATAGGGTTTTTTGTTTGTCCAATGTAAGAACCATGGCAATTAGGTGTGGAACAGGGAATTTTGTAGACGACATTAGTTCTGTTAGGAAGGGGTATGGGGTCTTTGAGGATGGTGTAAACAGATTTTAAACTTGCTCAGCTCAATGATTCCATCCTCAGAGCTCAGTCACCTTATAATATTATGGTAGCAGTAGGTCCACTTAGTATAAAAATTGAATTTATTATTGAAATAAATTGTTTTATTCCTTTTTATTTTATTCTCTGACAAATTTTACTTTGTTGTAGTCCAACCTTGATAAAGAAGTTAATTATTTTTAAATGACTGAGAGCATCTTTTTTTTCTTTCTTACTTATAGCCATATCCCAACCTGCACTGATATTTTGTAGACAAATTCAACTTCTGAAATAGATAATTACTTTTCCTATTACAGGGAGATGAAGAATGTGATGCTGGCCTACTTGGGACCGAAGACAGTGACACTTGCTGTGATAAATTTTGTAAATTGCGAAGAGCTCAAGGAGCAGTTTGCAGGTTTTACTATGAGATTACTTTCATTATTGTTATCATTATTAAGGCATTATTTGCATGGGTTAAATTGTTACTTTTCAAAGTAATAAAACTGTATTCATAAATTGTATTTTAAAAATAAACCTACTCAGTCATCATGCAAAATTAATAAATGTAATTTCAGAATATTTGACCTCAAAAGAAAATAATCATTAAACCCGACTAAAATTAAGTTTAATGTAATGTTTTCTAAATAATAATATTTTGATAGGAGGCAACTATATGAAGCACCTGTTAAAGTGAAGCTCTGTTATATAATAAAATGAATGAAGCCCTACTTTGTATAATGAAAATAGAATAATACTTCTAATTATTAATTATTATTGAATTAATTTCTTCTAATGAAACTAAAATAAAAAATCTAAATTCTTTAGCTGCTTGTCTGCATAGTATGATCGTTAACAGATTCTGGCCAGTTTTTAGAAAAAGTATATCACTTAGGTCTTACTATTAAGTTTATTTTATAGTTTATCAAGACTCTAAATGTAGAGCATGCTGTATCATATTCTCTTTATTATATTAAATTATTATTATTTTGACTTAATCTAGACTTGATTTTCTCAAATCAATTCAGTTTCCTTCTTTGATGAGTAAAGGATACTTTATCTATTGAAACTTGTTTTTGTCTAGAGTATCTGTACCAGTGATTCATGTCATTATTTTAACTTCAATCTTTGCCAATAAGAGTAAAATCATTAAGGATGACTGACCTTTTATTACAGATAATTGTAGAAAAGATAAGTCAACTATTCCTTTTGGTTAGCATTGTTTTTCTGAAGGTCCGTCCTCTTGCATTTTTCAAATAAATATTCTGTAGAATTTTAGTAATGTTTATTAATTCAAAAATTAAAAGTGGTGTCACTGGTCACCTCCATGTGACTTTCATTAATGTAATTAATTTTTTTTCTATTATTCATTGTAATCAAATTACAAAATGTTTTATTTATTTATAACAGAATGTAATATGTAAATAAAGGTTATAAAAAAACAAAAATTAAAAAAAATGCCATGTAATATATTTTTAAGTTGATAATCATTATTTTAAATTTTAATTAAGTCATTCTATTGATAGGTCAATATTTTTTATTCTATAGAGTTTTGTTGAAGAGCAGCAGTGTGGAGAAAAAATTTCTTCATAATAATTTATTTTTATAAATAAAGAATTCATTATGTCTCAAAATAAAATAAAAAATGTAATGAAATATTTAACTTACAATTAAAAATAAATAATAAAAAATCTTATCACTCTTGTAGGATTGAGATCATGGCATCACTAATTTTAAACTTGCTATTCATTCCTACGCCTTTAACTGTTTCTGCTTTCTAGATGTTTTATCATTTTATAATATTTCATCTGAAATTGTAATAATAATTTCTGAAGATGACAACTATTGTTCAATACCTTAATGGACAAATATCACAATTGATAATCTATTTAAATCCTTTAAATGCGTAATGCATGAAAAAGGAAGTTTTTATCAGATGTAGGAAGAGTAAAATCGACCAATCAATAACTAGAAGCACTAATTTTTTCTTTATGAGGAATATTTTTATGTTATAATTACTTATTTGGATTTTTTCTTTATTAAGAGTTTTAATGAAAATGAAATTAATTGCTTCTTTTAGGTTCAAAATAATACATACATTGATATAACCTAGAACTTTTTTTGAGAATCATATTTCAGATATATATATATATATANAACCTACTTATGTTTTTACAATACCTGGTGATGAAGAGAGAGTTTTTCCATCACCTGTTCTAATGGAGGAAGAAAATTAATAATTTTGCACTAGCACAGAGGAAGAGCTAGATTGGGTGGCAAGATAAATCAAATCAAATGATCTAAGAAAATAGAAGCTGAAAACCTTGAGGGAAGGAAACTAATAAGAAAATTTTGTTCTTAGAATTTTGAAAATTATTAGATCCTAGATTTAAAAAAAAAAAATGGACATAAATTAGATTAAAATAAACAAAAATTGAAAATATGTTAAATTATTTTAAAAAGTAAATACTAATAAATTGAAGTGCAAAAAAATATAATAAATATCAATAGAATATTTCAAAATATTTATGTTAATTTCTACAATTCTCATTATTAAACTTCTTAAAAAATTTTAAAATTAAATCAGTTAGTTTATCAATATTTTATCAACATTACCAACTGTTGTTGGTTTGCTTTATCAGTGTAGTCCTAAAGTCTGTTAGTAATATGTATTCATGGAGAATTTATATGAAAATATAATAAAAACATCTTCTTTTTACAGTGTCCATTAAAGAGACTTCCTATTTATTCTATTTTCATTGTTCACAGATTCTTGACTTATTTAGTAGTTTAAATGGCAGTCTAGTTGGTTTTGCCATTTACATGGTGACTAGTGTGGGGAATGTAGTCAAACGTCTGTCCCTCTTTGTCCCTCTAAATCCTAACTTTGTATTTTCTCATCCAGTTTGTCATTTGTGTGTAATTTTTCTTGGTGGTGTGCTTATTTCAAATTTTATTAGTGTTGAATATGAAATAATGAAAATACCTGCAATGTATAATTATTAGAAAGTGATCAACAAAAACAACTGGTTGTTCCTTGGTCCTTCACATGGGCATGAACCCTAAGATTCGATAAAGTGCACTCTTAATTTTTTAGAGATATGATTTTTCTAGTGTTTCAATTATAACCTGTCCACTTTTTTGTAGATGTGATATTTTTTTTGTCAAACTTAGTAAGATCAATTTTAAACCTCGTTTTTACATATTCAGCTTACTTTTTAGTATTTAAAGAAATAGTTATTTACGGAGAATAAATATTTTTAGGGGTAGGTAAAGAACTTGGTTTTTTTTACTTACTTGTTTTCTCAAGGTGTCATTTCTTAGTCTGAGGGGTTATATTTTAATGAGATCTTTTCATCTTAAAAGTTTTTCTCCAGATCTAAAATAATGTCAATTGCTTTGTGAAAATTCACTTTAAAATCCCACATAAGTGTCTGGAAGTACTTTAGGCTCTTCAAAAGAAAATCCAAGAAGCTGAAACTCATAGTTAACAATCAACTCCATTAATTTCACCATAATTTCATCATAGGATATTTATTATATTATATGGTTTTTAAAGAATTTTTCNTACTTATTTTTATTATGCTAATGAATTTTCATGTGTAATTAGTTATAAATATTTCTTGAGAAGTCTGTAATATTACATGCTTACACATTTTTACACAATTTTTATTAGTAAATAATTCATGAGAGGGAACAGAATAAAAAAATCTATCCGTCCTCGCCAGGAACGGATATTCCTGGCGAGGACGGATAGATTTTTTTATTCTGTTCCCTCTCATGAATTATTTACTAATAAAAATTGTGTAAAAATGTGTAAGCATGTAATATTACAGACTTCTCAAGAAATATTTATAACTAATTACACATGAAAATTCATTAGCATAATAAAAATAAGTACATTGCATATAAATATAAGTAGTTGCCAATGTACCTCCTTCAGTCAGAGAAAGGCAGAAAACCTGAGCTCACAATCAAGGGGCTGTCACAGTTAGGAGTCAACTAGTCCAATCTCCTGATAATCATAGTAATTTCATAGCTTCCAGCTTTTTAGAAAGTTTTTGTTCATCAAAGGATGGCTTACTGGCAGCTATGCTTAATTTTAGAGTTTCTGAGATTGTCCTGCATGTGCGTTCTGAGTTTGGATCTTTTGAGATTGGTGCTTGGTAAGGGCATTTAAGACTTAATGCACTTTTGCTTAGGGTCTCTTTGAGCCATAACTTGACCTCCTTGGAAGTATTTGTTTCCATGGTCTCCATAACAATAACATTGCTGGATGAAGTTCCATGAAAAACTATTCATGAAACCAGGTACACTCTTTTTGCTTTAGGGCACTAAGCACTCTACCTATTCTTTTCATTTATTTTTTTTTTTCTCAGAGAATTAAGAGAAGTGATAGTCTTAAACTGTGGACCTGGTGACACTAGTCAAGGGTTGAGAAATGTATATAACTGTGCCAAGAGACTCATTACTCACAGAAACCTTCATGTTAAAATTAATTAAAGTTCAGGGTTATATTTTAAAAATTAGAATAGGCTAATTATATTCTTATTATTCATATTTAATTTTTTTTTTCAAATTTTTAATTTATATTTTTGCACTTATTAATCTTTGATGCACAGAAAGGATTTTTCATTTAGTTGATTCTAAATTTATCTTATTTCAGTGACAAGAATTCCCCTTGCTGCCAGAACTGCAGATTTATGGCAAGTGGAATGACTTGTAGAGACGCTCAGTATTCCACTTGTGAGAAGGAGGCCCGCTGTTCTGGTGCTGCCTCAGACTGTCCAAAATCCGCCCCGATGGATGACGGCACTGAATGTCTAGAGAAAGGGCAATGTCGCCTTGGAAAGTGCATTCCTTTCTGTGAAACACAGGGTCTACAAAGCTGCATGTGTGATATTCGTGAGTATCTTACAATATATTGGTAAAACTCAGCTTAATGTATTATAATGTTATTTTTAAGATATTATAACTAATGCAGTACAATTTTTTTTTTTTTTTTTACATGAAATAAAAATCAATGCAAGCAGAAGTTTACAACAGTCGTGCAAAGAAAAATACAGTATTTAAACTAAGTGTCTAGTATTTAATTATTACTGTAATGCTCATGGTGTTTGACTTTTAATTATTAATATTCAATTTTGATTGAATAACTAATCTGTAATTAATGTTCAGATTAAGCCAGAACTTCTGAATTATATTTACTTGTTTTAAAGATGGGGCCAATTAGCCTTAAAGATTTCAGTTTTATTCTATCATATCATATTTAATATTTTTATCCTCTTCAGTTATATGTTAAATTCAGGAAGGTTATTTGTTAAATGCAATAACAAACATTAATTTAGTGTTATATAACTGAGAGGGACTGTTGGGATGAAAAAAGGAAGGAGGTGACCTGAAAGGAGATATTTACTGCAGGACTACCCTTACAGAAAATTTAATATTATAGCTGAGAGCTGAGCACACAGGATAATTTTTTCCATTGTCTGTCCCACTATGACAGATGATATGTGCAAGGAATTAAAAAAAAAAAATAAGAATGATTTTATCAGTTAGACTGAGAAATTACAAGTGGAGAATGAAAGTGTTAGAAACATTTGTCATTGTGATTGCAATTTTAGATTTGTTAGCCTTCTTCAGGGCTAAAAACTGAAGAAACTAGATTAAGCTTATATCTTAAGCTTACATGTTAATAGAAGCTTATATGACTAATGTAATATTAACTAATTTAAATAATATTAACAATATGTCTTATATGCACTTTAAAATCAAATCAATGTATTGTTTGATATACATTTTATGGGACAAAAATATAACCTACTTATGTTTTTACAATACCTGGTGATGAAGAGAGAGTTTTTCCATCACCTGTTCTAATGGAGGAAGAAAATTAATAATTTTGCACTAGCACAGAGGAAGAGCTAGATTGGGTGGCAAGATAAATCAAATCAAATGATCTAAGAAAATAGAAGCTGAAAACCTTGAGGGAAGGAAACTAATAAGAAAATTTTGTTCTTAGAATTTTGAAAATTATTAGATCCTAGATGACATTTCCAACTTGAACCATAAGGAATTCATATTTATTTATATTTTGCTAACATTAAATAGTATATCTAATTTGGTCAAATCTAATAATAATGATGAGATAAATAAAGTAAGCATATATAATTGGTTATATGGCTCTGATAAGTATCAGTAGTCCAATAGTTTTTTTACCTCCCTTTCCATTACTGTTTTGGGTTATGCAATATTTATTTACAGGTAGCTACTCTATTCTAAATACCCAATTTGCTCTGGGCAAAATTTTATTTCTAAAAATAAAAAAGGGTGGAAGTTGAACACAGTGCCTGGATTGAGAGGCCTGAAAAGATTCTTTAGCTAACCAAGCACCCATCTATAAGCTTTATTATTTCTTTTCTTAGATCATCTGGAAATAAAGTATCTACCAAGTTTTAAAAATTAATTATATCTATATGTATTGGAATCTCTAAGTCGAAACATATTTATAACTAAATTATTTTTATGCTGTCATTGTATTTTAAAATAATATTAAAATCCTTTTAAATAAAAAATCATGGAAAATTAACATAACATTTTACTTATAACATTTTACTCCTTAATTATTATTACTATTTAAATAAGTTTTATTTGAATCATTATTATTTATATCCACATTAACAAAGGCTTACTTATTTTTACAATCATAATTTTTTATTTTTCTAAACTAATAAAATGTTCCTTCTTACTTTTATAACCAACTTAATCATTTTATATGAAATCTCCTCCAATTTAAAAAATAAATTAAATCTCTTTTTGTATACCCCATCACTTTATCCTTACCTCTCTTGAAACTCAGTCTCGTTTCTCCTCCACTCATATGTAATGTATTATGAAACTGAATTCCTGAAATATATTATGAGGTGACATAATAGTATTGTTCCTGCGGCTATAATTTAGTGCAAAGTTTACTATTCACATAAAATAAATAAAGCTGAGTATCTGAGAACTGGCTTAATCCCTCAATTTCTTCTGACTCCATTTCTCTTCCTACTCACCTTCACATCAGCCATGACCGTAGTGATAGGATTGGTAGTGGGGTCACTGTTTTTATATATACTTCTCTTAAATATGATTTCCTTTTACCCTCTCCATGCTCCCTATCATGTCATATCGAATATCTGTTTGCCAAAATTTTATGCTGCAAACATCACCTTCTCTAAACAGTCTATCTGCCACCCTCCATATATTCCTTTGATCCTTCTTTTGAATCCACCCTTTACCATTTCGTTCCCTCTTATTCTCATTTCATATTAGTCAGTAATTTAAATGTAATTTATATTAGATATAAAGGAATACAAATTTCCTCTCTAATTCCCCAGATGATCAATATCTAGAAACCCTCTTATCTTTTCTTTTCTTGATCTCCATATAGGTATCTATTCCTCCCCCTCACCCATCAAACTCAATTTTCTTAGACATGGATTGACCACCACATCATCAGTTCATCTGACAACTTTCTCTCTTCCTCTCAGCATGCCTTTCTTTTCCTCCATGATCTAATTCCCATCTCCTACACTATTTCTGTCCCTATTCTTTCACCTCAATGCTTTCTCTTTTGCAAATTCAATCCCTTTCATTTGAAACCATTAAACCTGATCTGGAAGCAGTCAACTGGGATCATATATTCTCCTCTTGTTCCATTGGTCAGATGGTTGATTTTCTAACCTCAAATTTTTTGGCCATCTTGCACAAGCATGCATCTCTCCACTTTTGCACTTTTTGCTGACCCCCCACCTCCTGGATTACAAGGGAGATAAAAATCTCTAAAGAACGAGGGATGCAGCCAGAAGATTTATTTGTACCCGGCTCTGCACAATGCCGCCACTTTCAGATGCCTCTATTCGATATTCCTGTTTCAAATATTTCCATGAAGCGCCTCTGATCCTAAATCAAAATGGAAACTACTGCAAAAGCTTTCCCCCTCCGGTGACCATTCTACACCTATTTCGAAATACCACTAGAGGAATTAAACAATCAATTTGTATCAGTTTTTGCCATATCCATTCATCATTTTGTCCATTCATCCCCTCCCGATCCCTTTCTCTTCTCTCCTGAATCTTGTTCTTTTTTGACATATACCCATCTGATGTATCTACTTCCGTACTCAACATTCGAACCAAATTCACAGGTTCTGACAGAATCCCTACTGCTTTAATCAAGCTCTGCCTCCCTGTAATTCTCCCAGCTCCTGTACACATCTATAATTTTCCCGTTCAGAACTCTGTTTTTCCTTCAACCTAGAAACTAGCCAATTTTCATCCTCTAAATAAAGTTTCAAACCCTTCCTCCCCTTCCGATTTCCACCCTATATCCATTTTCCCCGATCTGGCCAAACCTCTTGAAAAAATAGTGCAAGTCCAAATCTCAAATTTTTTCATTCATGTCTCAACTCCTGCCAATCAGGTTTGTGTCCAAGATATTCTACTTAATCTAAATCTTTCCTTATGAAAATCTCAAATGGCAACCACAGCTTGATCACCTCAAAATGTTGTTTTCAGTAGTTTTACGATTATTATTCTTCTTTAACTTCAACATTGTCTCTGCTACTTATCTGCACATTATGAATTTGCAGCAAAATGCATTATGTTTATTCATTTATTGTATATGTCTTTAATTATTTTGAAAGTGACTTATTACTCCATGCTTAACAGCATGATGGATATAGAAAAAGAAGAAGAAAGCGTCATTAACTTTACTTGTATTTGTTACACTATTTATTTTAGTTTCTGTTTATTTATTTTTTAATATAGCTAGCCTGTACTTTAAATATTGGAATCTGTTACTTGCAATTAATTATTCTTAAGGAACACTGTTTCCCAGAGTAAATTAATAAGTTTTCAAACAAATGAATAAAATACATTTGGACATCACCTTACTAACTAGAAGTCAGTCTTTATTATTATCTGCAGCTGCCATACATTTTTTTTTTCTCTCTTTTCTCTAAAATTACTTTACTTTTTACTGTATTAAATTATTAAAAATTAATATTAGAAGTGGTGGAGCTTAAAGAAAGGATCACACACCTTTTCCCTTTAATGCCATGTAAATTTTGTTCATTAAAATGACTGGTTATTTTAATAATTTCAGTAAATAATCATATTTTATTCAGCCTTATCTACAAGAAATGTACTAATTAGTGACCTACATACCTTATGTTTGAAAATTATAGCCTTTAGAATGAGCTAGTATTGGGAATATTGGTAAAATGATGATGATTGATGGTAAAATGATGAGCCCTAAATGCCTCATTTTTTATTAAGTTTCAATATATTGAGGAGACTGGTAATTTACTGCTGATACTACTCTTTAACCATAATCAGATGTCTTTATTCAGGAATTAGTATATAATTCAGTTTTACTGATACAGTGTTTAATATTTAGCAATGAATCCTCATATAATTCTTGTCTAAGAAAAAAAAATTTACTGACAAAGATTCCCTCTTTAAAGGTGCATTAATAAAAATTAAGGTCGCATTATTATAATAAAACTAGTTTCAATTCAATGTATTTTTTATACTTTTTTCTAATTCAAAATAATTTAATATATTTTCATAATTTTTCTATTTTTTATATTTATAATCTTTATTTGACTAAAATACAATTTGATATTGAACTAATTTTTATTTCACCACACCAATAATGAAAGATAGTTTTCAAAGATTGTTACTTTTTATGGTTGTTTTTGCTTTTTAAATAGAATGTGTTGTTAAAAACTTAAGAATACTCGGTGGTGTAAATGGTAACATTGCCAGCCCTGAAAGCAGGAGATCCGGGTTTGAGTCCCGGTAGGGGTAGTAAGTTTTTTTAAATTTTATTTTATTTTTTCAATTGTTTTACTTTTTATTAACTGATAGAATAGGTAATGTTACTCTTTTGTAGTAAACTTAAAATGGCTGAAGATTACTTATTAGCTGTTTTCTTTGTGAAGCAACTACTTTGAGTTGTGTGAGTATTCGTGAGTGTATACTCACATTTATGTGTGTGTGTATTTTTTCTCTGGTAGGCATAAAGTAAAATTTGCTCGCTAAAATGCTTTTATTATTTATTTATCATGCTTTTATTTTTCAATTGTACTTGTCTTGCATAATCATTCTCATTTGTTTCAATACTTATGTTTTCTGCTATATTATAGCTGACAATGCATGTAAGAGGTGTTGCCGAATGAACTTAAATGCCACATGCTTTCCTGTTACCCCTCTGGAACCTGATATTCTTCCAGATGGTACTCCTTGTATTCATGGTTTTTGTAATGATGTAAGTAATGTTTATTTAATAATGAATTACTTATATTTTAATATTGAAATTTCTTTCTATTTTTAAAATTTATAATGAGGGGATTTTTTTAGAAATTGTTTGTATTTGTTATTTTTGGTACTGACTATTTTAATAAATAATAAGTAGTGGATTTGAAAAAAAAAAAAAAGTTCTGTAACCTCCTTGCAGAATATAATCTCTACATCTTGTTATTTTTATTTAACAAAAAAAAAAAAGGGATTTAAAAATATTGGCCTGGTGTTCACCTGCTTAACGTTATTTCTATAAATGTGGGGTCTCATGTCAAGTAAGCAGGGTTGGGTGCTGCTGGCCTAGTCTGTTGAATAATTTTTTACAGCTATGCATTAACTGTGAGTTTATACTGCAGTGGAGGTTGGAAAGGTAAACGCAAAGGAGCACACTCTTTCTGGAGGACTCCTCCCAGGGATTTCCAGGTCATAGTGGAGTTTGCAACGTAATAGGGTGCATAAATTATGATTCAGAGGATATTGGATTGGAAGGACTGCATTCTTTGGTTGTTGGATGGTTTACCAGTTCCCCACAGTTTGACTCCATATGTCCAAATAAGTCTCAGGAACGTCTTATAAAGAGTAAATTTGTTAGTCACAGTTAAAGTTGACTTGGGGTTTAACAGCTTGTAAAGTTGACCAAATTTAGTTCCTGTTTTTTTATTTTTGTATGTGTATTCCATGTTAGTCGGGAGTCAAGATAAAAGATGCCCAGTTACCTGATGCAATCGGAAGTTGGGATAGGGATATAATTAAAGTAAATTCTGCCAGTTTGTGTCTTCCTTAATGTGAACGTAACATGACAGCATTTTCCTTCGTTGACTTTAATGCACCAGCTTTGGCACCATCGCTGTATGTCCTTGAGATGGCATTGAAAGAAAGGATTTAAAGGAATTAAGGCCGGTAACAATAATTATATTCATAAATACTTCTGCTGGGCTTGACCTTTTAGAAAAGCTAATTTTTGCCAATCTTTCGCACATCATGTGACTTCAGGGTTGAAAGTAGAATGAGAGTGACTACAAGTCCAGGAGGCTTTTATACCTGCCGAGATCTAATTCTGTCTTCCCATTGGTTGCCTCTTATCAGTTCATTTCCAGAGGTGTCTGTCTGGCTTTTGTTATGTCCGCCAGCTTCTTTATAAGTAATTATCCTCTCTAGTGGAATGCGGCAAGGAGCAATGAAATAATTGAAACCTTTGTGTAAGATAAATTGTGTCTATCCTTGTGGAACTCTTTGTTTGTGAGATTAATGACCTTCTTCTTTAAAGTTCCTTGATTCATATTATACTTCGACTTTATGCAAACAGTCTCTTAAACTTCTGGTTTTGTGTGTCATGATGCTTGCTTATAAGTCTATCAAATTTGTCCCAATCCTTGTTTGATGAATGATTCATGAGCAACTTCCCAAATGTTCTGAATGAGTGTCCCCTATTTTGTGTCTTTAGAATTATCTTAGATGACCATGCCAAGGCGTTTTGCATTTTTGGCTGCTTCCTATCTTTGTCACCTTAGAACACATAAGTACTATTAACTTATTAGATCATAGTTTGTTGATGCTCTTCATTCTCTTAACATGAATCATTCTCTGGACTGTGGAAGCCTATGTAATAATAATTATATTAGTAAAAAACTTAGAATGATAATATTTAAGAAAATTTATTTTTATCAATTGATTTGGGCAAATATGCTTATATAGACATAATAAGTCATTGATTAATATTTATACAAGTGATGCTGCATTGAGGACCATTATAAGCTATTAAAGATGTTATTAGTTAAACTAAAAATATGATTTTTTTAAAGAATAAAAGGTTTCTGCCTTGATGAAATCCAAATCCACTTATAGTTATAACTTCTCTAAATAACTATCAGTGGATTTGGATTTCATCAAGGCAGAAACCTTTTATTCTTTAAAAGAATCATATTTTTAGTTTAACTAATAACATCTTTAATAGCTTGTAATGGTCCTCAATGCAGCATCACTTGTATAAATATTAGTCAATGACTTATTATGTCTATAATGTAATCCATGTACTTATCAAATGTTACCAATTGCAATGTGAACTTATCGAAAGATGACCACTTGAGAGAGAAGAATGTTTAGAAAAGGTATTTTGTATGGCACAGTAGTACAGTTGGTTAGCGAGCCTTTAAGAATGATCAGAAGACTGGTTTCAAGTCCTGCCAAGGTTGAGATTATTTTATTTTTTAAGCTATTTTTTTCCTTCAGCATTTGGCTTTATAGCCTGTTAAAAAAAAAAAAAAAAAAAAAGTTGTTGAACGCTTCTGGGATATAATTGAAGATATCAATATCAACAAAATGCTGGTGATCCTTCGAGACAATCTAGTAATGGCTGTTATTTTTATTACTGCATTGTTTTGGTTTCCAGCAAGCTGTATTATTGACTTTCTTGATAGAAAAAGACTTGAGGAGGAGAGGGAAATGAGAGGCAACAGAAGTCGATCTAATGACCATTGGCATGATCATGCAAGACAGATTATAACTGTCAAGGTCCCTGTACAGCATCAACAAGCACTATAATAATATCACTCATGTTATATGTTTAATTAAATAATTAGCTTAATATTGTGAATAACTCAGTTACCCTATACTTAGTTTTCTAATTATAAGTTAATTAATAATATAGAAACCTTTAAGGGTATATGTCACCATAATATTGTATTGTACTCTATAATTTACTTCTTACCGACTCTTTGCAGAGTATATCTACATAACTATTTCTCTGTTAATATATAAGTACAGTAAACCAAATTATTGAAATTGGTCAGGAGGTTAGAAAAAAACTATTACCAATTTTTTCCCCATAGTTATAATTACAATGAAATAGCTTTGTGTACCTGTAATTTAAGAGTTTTTTTTAAATCATGACATTTGTGCAAAAAGTTAGGAATTACATGATAAAAGATTGAAGATGTATTAATCACATTTTATTTAACTGAATATCTTAACTTCTTCATAAAATTCAAACTCTAAAATAAGTCTCAATATTTCATAACTTGGTCCCATTGCTGAAAGAGAAGCTAGAGTACTTTTGATAAAAAGAAAATTGCTTAAAAAGAGTCTGATCTGAGTTGACCTTATTAATACTAAAGAATTTAGTCAACTCAATTATGGAGGTTATCATGACCTTCTATAAATTTGTAGAATAACTGGGCCAAAAAGGAGTAGATAAAACTAAATTTTAAAAAAATTTAAAAAGTTAATAGTTTCCTTCTACACAAAAAAAAGTAAGTGTAAGATTTGTAAATACTCCAAGAGCATAAGTAATAATGTAATAAACACTGAGAAATACATGAATGAAGAATTAGGATAATATTGCAATGTGCAAACTAGATTTATATATGCCATGTAAATAAAGTCCTCGGCCAAATGCAGACTCTCAGATAAATGTGAACCCCTATTATATATTTCCTGTTATTATTAACATTATAATTGTTATTTCCATTTAGTTTAGTAAATCCTGTTTTTGCAGTTTTCTTTCAATGAATGTTAGCTATACATATTAGAATCTGAAACAATTTTGATAAATGTTATGTTACTTTATTATTATTAATACATAAAAATTTCAATTGCCTCCTGAAGTGCAACAAGAATTTTAGGAGAAGCAAAAGAAGAAAGAGAAGCTGATTTTCACTCCTCTCTTATCATTTTTTGGAAAAAGAGTGTTCCCATTGTGACCATAAATGCCAGTTTCACCAAAATTGCTGATATCTTAGGTCAATAGCAAAAGGTTAAGAAAAGAGTATTGGTTATACGAACCCTAGTACAGCAGAATTGTATTTCTAGGAAGAATATGCTTGTACTCCTCTTGGGTACCCATCAACTCAGTCATTATTTGTTTTGCTTAAACTGATCTTTACTCCCCTCAGTGGCTTCAATCCTTCAAGGAAACCAAAATTCAAGTGATGAAGAATGCTTGTGGATTCTACCAAAAGTAAGGCCAAGAAAAGGAGGGGGCACTCCCAAAACCAATCATTATTTTTTTCTTCAAATGCAGCTATATTTAACATATCAGTTAGGAATTTTTCAAACAGATACACAGAAAAATCTATTTTGGAAGAAAACAATAGGAAGGGTCTGCTAATACTTAGTCTCTCGTCCCTAGTGCATTGGAGAACTTTGCAAAAATGGTAGAATGTAAATAAACCAACTCCTTTTTAAATAGTCTTGCCTTGATCCTCATGATAAATATGCCCAAAATATGCCCACTGAAGATCATTCAGTAATTAGAAAGACCTTGACAAAATTTAATCAGGGGTTCTATTGTCTTGTGAGGGTATAGAGCCAAATGAAATTTTAAGGGTAAAGTGGAAATTCTAATTTTTTAAATTTAAAAACCAATTTCGATATTTAGGCTTTAAATTATAAAACAATGAATGAATTATGTTTTGGCTGAATTCTATTAATTGGAAAAGGTATTTAGAGAAAAATGATAATATTTGTCATAATAACAAGAACTAAAAGAACAAAAAAATTTAAAACTTTATGTCATAATGGCTCAAACTTGATGTTGATAATGTAATATTTTGCTCTTAAAGCAATTTTAAACTCTTATTCAATTATTTTAAACTCTTATTTAACTAATTTTAGAGTTAATAATTAATCTTATTGTAGGGAAAAATACTAAAAATACTTTACTGTATAACAGTTTATTTTTTTAGATATTGAAAAAAAATATGTTGATATGCATTTTTTGGTTCATATTATTGAAAAATTACAAACCATCAAGCAAAATTATTTAAACAATGTCAATTTTTAGGTACAAATGATGGAAAATACTAAACCAGCAACACATTCCTCAACAATATTTACTTTGCATCCTAACCTAAATTCCATGTATACCTCTTACCACAGGCATACATGGCACAATATCTTATAATGGGGCTCACCAAATAAATTTCTTTATAACATTTTCATTCAATAACATTAGTGAGAGTATATTTATATTACTTTAAATCGTTTCAGATATTTTTGTTTTATTTCTTAGAAATGCAATTGACCTGAAAAATCAAAATTATAACTCCTCAGAATTTAATATTTTACACATCAAGTCTGGTAGAATCCTGAAATCAAGTAATAAATAATAATAATATAATAATAAAAAATAACAAAGAACAATAAAATAAAAATAATATTAAAAATAATAAATCTGTCTGCCATACATCATACACAAAATTATGTTGTACGGAAACTTTTTGATTTTGATAAAATTTGAGGATTAGGTTTTACTCTCCCAACAATGTGCCTAATTTCATATAAGGTCCAATATTAATTACATAAATGAAATAGTTAATAAATAAATATTTTTCAATAAAAGGTGAAAATATGAGATGGTAAATGGTAATCTTATATATTTTTATTACTTATTCAGTAGATTCTTGTTTTATTCATCCAAAAAAAATAACATAATTATCAATATATGGCATACTTATATACTCAATTTTGTTGTCTACCATGTAATAAACTTCTTACAATTCCAAAACTCAGCTCCCTTCTATTTGAAAATCTCATTTCCAAACTCTTTGGTCACTTATCTTAAACATGATATGTATAATGCTATTCAGAAGTTAGCTTTTATAAATTTTAAATGCGGTTAGGTGAATTTACATAGAGTGTACACATCCATAAATAAGTGACCCAAACAATCATAGTTCCATCTTTAGTAAACTTATTGATTAAATATATGAGTGATCATACTATTATTTCTTTCTTTCTTTATATACACCAACTTATATACAAAATTATAGAGTTGTTCCTAATTCAATAAGGAGTATATTGTTTGCCAGTGTTGACATACTTTTTCAATTTTATGAAATTAAAAAATACTACTTTCGAGCTTGACCCATGTAGAAAAGTTACTCTTTGTCAAACACACATCATGTGATTTCATCACAGCTGAAAGTAGAATGAGAGCAATTTTTAGTGCAAGGGAACAGAATAAAAAATCTAACTGTCCCGGCCAGTACTCGAACCTGGATCTTCCGCTTTCCAGGTCAGTGCGTTACTATTTATACTACCAGCACAAGCCTGATAATTTATTAAATTCCCCGCACTAGTGTCTAACCTTCAAGGCTGATTTATGTGGGATTAAATACCACAAGAAAATTAATATTTATAAAACTAAAATTTAAAAGTAAACAATGAGAGTCATTAAACATGTCATTAAAGTTATACTCTATCATTAAACAGCTTGACAATGTCAGCTCCTTTGAGCATAAAATGATATATTCGTCTGCCTCGGAGGTTAAACTCTTGAAAGCAGAAGATCCAGGTTCGAGTCCTGGCTGGGACAGATTTTTAATCTGTTCCCTTGTACTAAAAATTGTTAAAATTTACGTGGGATTAAATACAATAAAAAAATTAATATTTTAAAAGTAGAATGAGAGCATTTTAGGATAGGACGTAATGGGGCTATTAGGAAAGCAATCCATCCTAGCAGGGTCCAGGAGGCTTTTATGCCTAACTAGGAACGGGGACCTTGATCTAAGTCTGCATTCCCATAGTTTGGCTCTCATCAGTTCATTTTCAGAAGTGTCTCTCTGTCCTTTGTTATCACTTGCAGTTGTGTTGATTTTTTTTTATTGATAATGCTGGTTTCCATTTTAAGAGTATATCCTTCTTGTTAATGTTATTTGCATTTTTATTATTTCTATGGCTTCTCTAATTTTTCTGCGGTAGTAATTATTCTCTTTAGCTAGGAAGAGTATTCTGCAAGTCCTGCTTCCACTGGTAGAACGTCTGTATAATATATTGAATTTAGCTAAATGGCTTTATGTGAGCGACATGCTGATTCCACTCTCTATAAAAATTTGATATCTTTCTACATTAAATAGTCTTTCATTGTCTACTATCCAAATCTGTTGTTTTGAGGCTCCTTGAGAATGAATGACGGATAAGTGAATCTCATTAATGTGGAATAGTGTTTTTATTTTGTTTTTTATGTTTTCGAGAAGTCAGAAATCATATGCAAAAGTATTATATCTACTATGTTATTTTCTTCTAAAAGTCTTTTCATCCCAGAATCATTTTTTAGCATGTTTTAGGAATTTTGTGTTGTATTATTCTTGAAAGTGCATCTGCTACTAGATTTGTCTTTAGTTCTCATACATTCCAGCACATAATTAGGGTTATAACTTCGGTTTTACTTTACTTAATGGATCTGTTTCTGTTTAATCTATTAGTTATTTCTTAGACATAAAGAAATATATTCCTAAATTAAAGTTTTAAAAAGTTCATTAACTTTATAGTAAATCAGTGAGTGACAGAATATCGTCTTTAACAGCCAGGAAGGTTGGTATAACGATTCCTTATAGTTGGTAAATCCAAGATTCAAAATATGGAATATCCTCGTTTCTCTCTGATTTTACCTGTTTGGAATGGTGTCAGACTTCTTAAATCTGTGCTTCTGGTTCCTTCTACAACAGTGCTACCCCATAGGTTCGGGCACCAATTTATTTATAGGAATAGAATCAAATAAAAAATAATTATTACTTAGCCATTTATTTTCCCAAAATTTTAAAATTATTTATAACATGAGATTATTGGCCCCAATTTTTGTTTGGAAAGCGGATCAGATATTTAGGGGAAAGTTATACTCTATTATTAACATTTAGATTAGTTGCAAGTTATTTAATTTATTTCCTAAGTTATTATTTCCATTTTTTTATATTTTCCTATGACTAGTATAATTAATTATTGATGGAGTTTGTCTATGAAAGAAAAAAAAGTTAATAATTAAAGTGGCAATCTTAAGACTATCACTGGGCCTTTTAAAGCTAATTACACAAAAATTTACTTTTAAGAAAAATAGGAGAAATCTATAATAAAATAAATCCTGGTTATAATAAATAGCTTTCAATTTGAGTAACCCCTAGATAGTTCTATCATTACAAAAATATTGTACAATATGCATTTCAGTAATATGAACAAATATTGGTGTATTCCACTGTTTTTTTATGATTGGTTATTGGAATTTTAAATTTATATATTTCTTAAAGTACTTAATTTTGATTATAAATTTGTAATCTAAAAATTATATTCCTTGCTTAATTTTTTCTGACAAGATTCAATTTTTATTTCTCAAAATCTTTCATTACTACAAAGAGTGTTTATGTAGAAAGCTGCTTGTATAAAAATAAAGATTTCTATCATAAATTTTTTAAACTTTGTTTAGAAGAAAAGTATTTTTTTTATTATTATCCAGGCAAGTATGGCACAGCAGAAATTGAAGGTTTGATTCGGGAAAGTAATATACTATTGGGAGTTAGTGTTTGGAAGATGTCATTTTAAGCAAAAACATTTTTTTCACAGAATTTTTCTACAGGATCAAAATTAATTCTAAGTGTATTAATGGGTATATTTAATTTTAAATTAATATTATAATAGTATAGCCTTACTTTTAATTATTGTTACGAGAAACTATTTTATTTTCTCACATCACTTGTGAAGTTTAATTTTGCTCTTGAGGGACTGTTGCACTCAAGTGGGAGAGAGACGAGGCTCGTGCCAGATGGGTGAGCAAGCCGATAAGAGCAGAGGACTTTGGTACCTGGACTGAGAGAGAGAGGAGTCAGAGAGTTTGGCCCAAGCTGTACATGTCCTGGTACAGGAGCACTTCTTGTTGGAATTTTTCTATTTTTGTTGTTTTGGGTGAAGTTGTCTCCTATTTTCTGCTTAAAGTTGTCTATAATTAATGGCTTATAAAGTCTGGTCTCCGACTTAAGGCACAAAAATAAAGAAGGCTGTGTGTGAGCGAACACTGAATTTAAGGCAAAATATGAAGCCTCTTCATTTGTATATATATATATATATACATATGCAGGTTTTTATGTGATAGTTCTAGTATTATGGCAATTTTGTATCTAAAAAATTTGTTTTTCCCCGAAGCCGTTTTCTCTTCAGTATTTTTGTTCTTTTTTTCCTCGTGTGAATGTATAATTGTATTATTATAATATGGTAGTGTGATGTACCCCTTGATCTTCTTTAAAGTATTTGGAGCTAGCCAAAGAAAACTATACAGATGATTTCAAGGGGTTACATTATTACTAAATTACGTTATGAAAATATGGAGAAAGTTATGAGTTTTTCTAGGATTATTTGGTTTGTGGATGACGAAGCCACAAACAATATCATTAACTTTGAAAACGACTTAGTTTCTTTTGAAAAATTGTTAAATCACTTTGAAAGATGTTCGGTACATACCAAAGATTGAAAAGAACGTTCTCTGTTCAAAAGGAGAGTTTGTTGACCATAGATATTATTCTAAGATGATTTTAGTTGGGATTCGGTCAAGGTAGATAAAAAAAAAAACACAAATTAAAAAAATGTATTTTTTTTTAATGAAGGATTATCTGCCAACGTTTCGGCTTACATTGTAAGCCATCTTCAGGGCTGTAGAAATACAATGTCATGAGAATACAGTAATATTTGAAATTAGTATAATAGAGAATTATAATATAATGTGATATCAAGA
>KZ807514.1:24253-51341 GCA_000696205.2 Oncopeltus fasciatus | reverse complement strand
TTCATACTCTTGATATCACATTATATTATAATTCTCTATTATACTAATTTCAAATATTACTGTATTCTCATGACATTGTATTTCTACAGCCCTGAAGATGGCTTACAATGTAAGCCGAAACGTTGGCAGATAATCCTTCATTAAAAAAAAAAAATTGTTTTTAATTTGTGTTTTTTTTTGGATCTACCTGGACCGAACCCCAACTAAAATCATCTTAGAACGTTCTCTGATTTAGCTTACCAAACAGCTTGTTTGAATCGACCAAAAGTCAGTGTAGCTTTACAGGTTTTGAGAGCTTTACATTCAGAGTTTTTGAGAGGATATCGTTCTGATCGCGGAGGGAGGACTGTTGAGATTAAAGTTAAGATACGAAAGTGTTGCTGGAAAGAGTCGTTTATATCCTTCATGGTAAAATCGGTTTTATTGTCAGTGACCCAATTCAAAGAAAATCATTGTGGTTCTGTGTGTTGAAGGGTTGGTACCCGTATCCATCGAAGCTGACATCGCGGAATTTTTATAGATAGGAAAAAGAAATTTATTGTTATGATGTTGGATATGTCTTATTTTCTTGGCTTGTGAGTATCTTAGACTGAAGGCAGAATCATCATTAATCAAAATGGTTGCATTCACAAGACTGTGAACTGATTTACTTTTGCCCAAAGCAATACTGCAAAAATACCGATTAGGGCTGAGAATATTCATGGTATGAATAAACTGGTAGATTAAGAGCGAAGAGGAGGAGTATGAGAGGTTCCAGTATCTTCAAGCTCTCTCATGTGTCTAGCTTGCGGCAACCGACCCCATATAGCCTCCGTGCATCGAGGTTTCTCGACTCATGCACGCCGGAACTGTAGAAAGGTGAAAAGGGTTTTCAGGAATTTAGGGGGGACAGTGGATAACTCAATCACGTGCAGTGCAGTTCTCGATGATCAGGGCAAGCTGATGGTGTACAGTGATTCGGGGTACTCCTGGAGGAGATCAACCACAGTGCTGGTAAGCTTCTTCGCTCCTCAGCTGCTGTGACATGGATTAGTCAGAAGCAGTCATCCATTGCAATATCGACAGCAGAAGCCAAGATTATTGCCGCGAGTGAAGTAATTTGAGAATGTATTTGGCTGGTCAAGATTTGAATTGAATCACAGGCATGAAGGAGAAGACAATCATTTTGTTCGACACGTAGCTGCTGTTAGGCTGGTTAAGATCCGAAGTTTCCTGAACGAAGTAAACATATAGAAACCCGTTATTTCTACCTAGAGAAAAATATTTGGACGGAACAGTTCATGTCAAAAAAGTTTATTCTAGAGAACAAGTTATTCTATTGACTAAGCTGCTAAGAAATTTAAGATTTATAAAGTTAAATTTAAAAAAAATTTACCACCAAGTTAAAATTTTTCACTAAGATCAGTCGTCATAATTTAAACAAAAGGGGTAGGTGTTGGAGATTAATTTTCGTTAATATAATTTTTATAAATAACTTATTTTTCTTCTGAGAACTTATATATTATATCTTCCACATCTGTACTTATTTTTGTTCAGTCTAAAATAAAACGGTATTTTTTTTTTTTTTTTTTTTTTTCATGTAGAGATTTTAATATTCAGTTATATCAACGAAACTGAATTCATATTCCTTTATTAAAGAAAGAATTTTTTTAGAAGTTGAGTGATTACTTGATATGGAAAATTAAAATCATCTACGATGTTGAAGATTTCGCTTAGTTTATGCAGTTCCTTCATCACACTTTTTTTTTTTTTTTTAGAATATAGTAATTAAATTTAAACTTTGAACTTAATTCATTAGCTGCGTGATTGGTTCATTAATAACTGATAAATTGTGAAAAGGGGAAAGAGTGAAGAGTTTTTAAGGAAGATAAATTGAAATATGTTTAATATCTTGTTTTGTTAGTTTATGTAACAAAAAAAAAACAGTAGCAGTGGCAATGGCTTCCAGGTTGAGCAGTCAAAAAAAGTTTTTAACGAAAAGAACTAATAGCTTTGAAATTCAATGCTCCAATGTTTAAAAACGTTTCCTTAAGCACTAATATAAATCTCAAAAGGTACCTCAAAATTCCAATAGACAAATTTCCCCATTGGCACAATCCTCCAGAACTTTCGTAAAAGTATTTTTTCATTATCCTTTGGAATTGTTCAATTTCACTGCCATATTTCTAAAATGTTTCTTTTGTCACTAATGAAATCTGTGTTGCCTTTTAACTCTAAACTAATTATTATCCCTATTAAGTCGAAAAAACTGTTTGTACTGGCACTTAATATACAGGTAATTCCCCACTCTATTCGTCCGATTTCGCTCTGCAACGAACTTATTCATTAAAATTCCAATGAATAGTGATATGCTAAATTGCATTAAGATAATCACCAATTGCGGCTCCTAGGTCGTAAAGTTAAAAATATTCATGGAGAGGCAAATCCTCACTTTTATTTGTTCAATTTCGACTTGTAAATTCTTCTAAACAAACTAATGATTGTTTCATATCCTAAACTAAATATCACTCCTACTATATTGAAAGACATGTGTAACGTTCACTGACTTTGTAGGTAATCATCTTCTATCGGTTTGATTTTGCTCAATTATTAACTTAACCTTTCATTTTGCTTTTAACAGCTGTGGCCTCTAGATGTTGACACACACGAAAGATTATATAATTTTAGTGGCTATCACTTTTGGTATCTAAAAGTGATAGTCACTAAAATTCACTATCTTGGTAGGATAGCAGAAAAAATCGAGAAATTAAAGAGAAAAAAATATTCATGAGAATAAACTCACAAGTTAAAAGCTACAACTGTATGAAAAAAAAACCAAATTGATTTATAACTTTAGATAAAATACTATAGTAGTATGATATATATGACTATGTAGTCAATAGTTTACTCTAATAAGTTAGGAACTCCTTGCTACTTTGAAAAGAACCCCAATTATCTCCTAAATCACTCTTTACTAACGGCTCGTTCGTGACTAGTACAATTGATATTTGCTTTTAAAACTTCAAATTTTCAGTTTCTAATAATTTAGTTTTGAGTATTTTATTTTAAAGCTTTAATTTTACTGAAATATATATATNTATATACATATATCAATTTAAATTAATAACTTTTTTACTAACAGACTGCAGTAACCTTTCTGACAGTTAAAGGTTAATGTTTATTTATAAGGTTACAGTTGTCAATTTTCTTGAATCCAGTCAAGTGTACTGAGAAAATGACTAATGGATGGCGAAAATGTGCCTTAATTTCCTGGTTATGAGTGTACTCCTTATTCCTAAATAAGAATACTCCTTGTTGTGGTGCTTTCATTTTATTATGAATTTAATTTTGAAAAGTATTTTTATTTTGACTGTGTTTTGTTGTTTCAGTTCATGTAAGTATAATGCAAATGTTTTTAGACATCATTTATTAACTGATAAGCTTTATTTATATTTTTTGCTGTAATAATTATGTGAAATGTCAGGATATATTGAATAGAAGCCAGAAACAAAAAATATATATATTTACATTTATGTAGAATATTATTACGATCTATTTATTTTAATAAATTTGTTATTTTAGCCATATCTAAATTATTTTATGCTATTTTGTTTATAGAGATGCATACAATTTTTTTAAAATTTATAACCAATTCTTTTACCAAAGAGAGAGGCAGGAGTTTTATATATCGGTATCTTAATTATATTCTAATCATTAATGGTAGTTGGATTTTATTTCTCATTCAAAGTCTGCCCAGGGCTGGATTTGAACCCACAGATCCTGGCTTGGAAGATCTAAATGAATCCCCTCGGCTAACCTTGCTGTATTAGAACTTTATATTCATTTAAATCATATAAGAAAATATGATCTTTTTATCTTTTATAATAATTACACCAAAAAAATTCTTATCTGATTTCTCTGTTCTAAAATATCTTTAATCTACATGTAGTATAGTAGTCCATAGTTATAAAATTTATGTAATCTGGAGCAAGCACTGCATCTATGAAATTATATTTTGTAGGTATATTACTTTCTTATTATCCAAAGGTGTCATTTAGATACTACAAGTATAAGAAATAAGTTTTAATAATGATGGAGTTATTATACTGCATTGTTTCTCCATTTTTTAAAATTTTGTTCAAATTTTTAGTAATCAGTTATACTAATCATTTTTTCTCACAATGCAAGGCGTATGTCAACTTGATTGTCTTTAAGCAGCATTCCTGGCAGTCATTAGTCACTATAGGTGAGGCTTCAAGGCTCTTGCTGCTTCAAAACTTGCAAAATATATATTATATATATATATATATGTGTGTGTATATATATATATACATACATATATGCATGCATACATACACACACATACATGTATATGTGTGTGTTCGTGCAGGCATGTTTGTATGTGCATGTGTGTCATTATAAATTTTATATGTATATGTATGTACATGTGTGTGTATCATCCTATTTAACTACCTACATTATATTTACCATTTCATCTTCCGGGTTGGACCGAGTCAAATTGTTCTTATTTGCCGAGCTTTCGCACATCATGTGATGGCTTTTCATCTTCCGGGTTGGACNCTATAGGTGAGGCTTCAAGGCTCTTGCTGCTTCAAAACTTGCAAAATATATATTATATATATATATATATGTGTGTGTGTGTACTCTAGCATTGGTTTTTAAAACAAAGGAACCACATTTTTGTTATTTAAGCTTTTTTCACACCCTATAAGTATGTTTGTGACTTAAAGTTAGGAAATAGTTGGTTCTAGTTAGGAATGAATACTGTTAATATCTTTGTTTTATTGGCCCAAATATTTTAGGCTCAAACACTTGTGATGTATCTTATCTATCTCTATTAAATGAATATAATTGAGATTTTTTAAGAATAAAACTACGTGTTTCATTGATTAATGCCACTCATAATTTTTGTATCTAACATTTTATTCAATACATGTTAAATATTCCTGAACTTACCATCTAAGAAATGAAATATGAAATAATTTGTTTTTGTAATGTTGGGAAAATTTTTATGAATAAATATTTCTTTCTAATAAGTAATGCTTATTATGTCAAATTGAAAAGTGTAAGAAGCATTATTTTCAAAATAATAATTTTAAATTTTCTTTTGTTTATACAGACATATTGTTAATACATACATCTTGTTAATCATTGTTTTTTACCAGTTGGAATCCAGCTGGTAAATATACCTAACATAAATTTAACTTCAAATTTAGCTTGAATTCGTTAGAAAGAAGAATTAATATTATTAGTGGAAGAAATAATATATTTAGTGAAATATTAAATCAGCCACTTTGTAATAGTGTGTTCTCATATGAGGATGTTTATTGTTTTTGTTGTTTGTGAAGTTTTATGTAGAAGATTCAGTGTTTGATTAAGGAAATTGAAGTCTATTACGAAATAACTATATTTCCTTTATAATTTTATATTTCCTTTATAAAGTTTGGACATGGTGAGGCGAAGGAATCTAAAGAATTGCATGCACAGGTCAAATGTTTTATCTTCGGACACGCCATCATACAATCTGTGCAACTCAAGCCAGATTTCTCTAGAGGAGTTAAATCTCATCACTTTGGTTAATGTTTCCTCCGTCATATTAGAAATCAAAACCAGCATGGCCTTAGTATCCGCAGCTTTAAACTTTTCATTTTTATTATTGAAATCTTTTACCTCCTGTTCTGATGCTCCGGTGGGTGGACTCGTAGGGCAGGTTAACTTCCCTGTGACAACTTCATCTCCACTAGGAAAACTCCTTAGAAGTATCAGAATCTTAAATTTCCACGTCGCCCAGTTGCTTTTTCCTTCGAGATTACCAATGTTAACCTTTAGATCCATTTTGTTTTCCGAAAAACTTCGTTACGAAAACAGTATGCGGGGACGCTAACACTTTTATAACCGAACCGTATCTTATCTCTTAAATTGTGCGTCAGGAGCTGCTAGACCCATAACCTATTGAGGTAAATGGATTATCTAACTAAATAAAACGGCAGAGTCGAGGAAAAACTTCACTGTAATAATAAAGATAGATTCTAACAGAACGTGGTTAATATGGAGGAGAAAAACACTATATATATATTACAATCATGTGTTGCCAGTAACAAGCATAAATCTTTCAATGAACGATTAAGATAACAATTAATAAATGTAATGAACAATTTATCTCAACAGTTTGTGAAGTTTTATGTAGAAGATTCAGTGTTTGATTAAGGAAATTGAAGTCTATTACGAAATAACTATATTTCCTTTATAATTGCCCTATGAACCATCAGGGTTAAAAACAAACAATAGCATACTGTTGCTGTGATCATAATGAGCATGCTATAATCTCAAATAAATAAATAAATAACTCTGTGCTGTTACAAATAGGAATAATAAAGTTTAGTAATAAAAGTTCAGGATTATGAAGTTGTGTAATATTTTTAAGATGATTAATTGCTTAAAAATAAACAGAATAGTATAATTATTTACAAACAAGATTTTATAAACTAATTTTGGCACACTAATTTTGCCTACCAAGGTAGAATTGTAGATCTAAGGAAGACACCAACAAATAGGTGATATGCCAAATCCACAAGGTCTATACTGCATTGTAAGAAAAGAAAGAATTAAGAGAAGCTTTATTCTGGGATTTAAGTCCCCTTTAATTTCAAAGAGGTCACAGCTGACAGTATAGCTGATTCTGACTAAACTGCAATAATAAAAATAACAAGTACTAATAAACCATAAAATAATAACGTATAATATTTTTAACATAACAATGACATTATTTACTACTCATTGTAGAAGTAAGAAAATAGGAAAAATAAGTATTAAATATAAAAAGTAAAGATATATTAAAAAAAAAAAAAAAAAAAAAAAGATCAAATGGAGAGTTTTTTTGACCGTAGATATTATTATTAGATGATTTTAGTTGGGGTTCCCTCTAACACCCATGGCTCTATCTCCGCTGACTGGTATACCAAGCACACGTCCTCCACTTCCTTCCTAACTGAACTAATGTAGTCTACAAAATTCCCTGTTCCACACCTAATTGCCATGGTTCCATTACATTGGACAAACAAAAAACCCTATTTCCCGTAGAATCAATAACCATAAAAATGACATAAAGAATAAACTAATAAAAACTGCCCTCACTAAACATGTTTTCATGAAGAACACATATTTGACCCTTCCACCTCCCACGGTGTCTGTCTGAAAAATTATATTTTCTTCTTAGTCAGGAAAATGTGAACTTAGGGACAGGACCGCTTTTAGTCCCGCTCTCGTCTTCATAATAGGCAGAGGTGGTAAATTACTGTTTTAATTTATTCAATTTTTTTTTAATAGGTTGTTGTCTGCATGTTTTTAAATTATCTTACATAGCTTTCTACTTTCATACTTTTGATATCACATTACATTATGGTAATTCTATATTATAATATTGTGATTATTATTGTATTCTCATGACATTGTATTTCTACAGCCCTGAAGATGGCTTACAATGTAAGCTGAAACTTTGGCAGATATACTTTTAAAAAAAGACACTTTTGTTAAATTTGTATTTTTTTTTTTTTGTATCTACCTTGACCGAACCTTAACTAAAATCATCTAATAAAAAAAAATGAGTGCAACATAAGAAAAAAAAACTAATATAATAACCATTAATCATGATAGAAAAAAAAATAAACATGATAAAATATAGCAGTTCCTGATACTCAATTGTACAGAGAGGAGGTGCTGAAATAGCTGGGAGTTGATGGATGCAAGCAAGGAGAAGCGACAAACATTTAGAGGGATTGAGTTCCAGAGACTAGAGGATCAGATGAGGAAGGAACGACTAAATGCTCTGGAGAAGTATAAAGATCGGAATCTCGAGAAAGATTGGGGTGGAAAGTTCAGAATATTGGAAAGATAAAAGATCATAGAGGTAGGGAGGGAATGGAAAAATATATGACTTAATAGATGTGACAACCAATGAAAGATAGGAATAGCTTTTCCTACAGAAGGAATTATGGGTATAACCATTCTGACTCGAAGTAGAGCTCTGTAACGTGGGCGTTCCTCGGGCAACCAAAGTCAAACCTGATAAAACAGTTTATCAGAAGTTTAAGCCTATCCTCTAGTTCTCTGGTGAGTCCCTCATAAACAGCACAACCTTAGTCTAATTGGGAAAATATGACTGAGGACACCTGGAGACTATGGATTTTATGAGGCAGGAGATGACTAGAGCAGCAAAATTTATGGAGAGTAGAGAAAAAACAATGAGAAATCTGTGAAATATGAGGTTTCCATGAAAGGGTTTTGTCTAGGATAATGCTGAGGTTTTTGACTGAGGAATGGAAGGATATTGGGTGCTGATTAATTGTAAAGGAAGGAATAGGAGGAAGTGATTTCAGCAGGGATCTGGACCCAAAAATAATAGCCTGATATTTTTAACATTCAAAGAAAGCTTGTTTGTCAAAGCCCAAGGATATATTGAATTTAGGTTTTCTTGAATTTTTAGGATTGCAGTTAGTAATTCTTCTGAATGGAAGGACAAGTAAATCTAAGTTTCATCAGCTTAAATGTAATAGGAAGGGTGGACATCATTAATACATGCAGAGCTGGTGTTCAGCAGGACTCTGGCAGAGATGCAAGAGTCCTGTGGAACACCAGATGTAATATGAAGAGGAGAAGAAGAAGGGGCTTCAGGGATATAAACTATTTGAAATCGGCCTGACAGAAATGAATGGTAACCAAAGGAGGGCATTGTCAGAGAAAGAATTGGAAGTTTAGAAAGTAGATGAGTGTGATCAATTGTATCAGAAGCTTTTGTGAAAAGAAGTGATGCCTTGTGAAAACCGGATTGGAAAGAATCAAGAAGCTTTGAATTTTCCAGGAAAGACCAGATTTGTTTCTTTTCCAACTTTTCTATAGGATTTGCTATGCCTTAGGAAGCTTGGTGTTTTCAAAAACTGTGTCATTGATTTTATTAAGAGAGTCTTTCAACTCTCTCAGCTCATTAGCAACACTACTCTTTATCAAACACATCTCACTTGAAAGAGCCCTCATCGCCTCCTTTATTTATGCAAATAGATCACCCTCCTGGGTAGAAAATGTCATCCCTCCTCACCTACACCTGATGAAGACATAAAACCGATTTGTAAAGGGGCAAAAAGTAGTAATTAATTGAACACTTTATATTGTAACTTTAAGACATGGACAACTCTTCTTTAAATTTATTGGTTGCTTTAGCAACCAAATTCAGATTTTGAGCATCTTCTAGAAAATTTCTCGTTAAATTAGTAAATGGCTTAAGTCAGTAAGTATTTGAAATTGGAAGACAATTTAAACTTTATTATTAGCGTTATATAAAAAAGAATTATAAAGAGTATAGATGTAAAATTAGTTTTCCAATTAAAGTTTGAATGGCCAGTTTTTGACTGTGGAGATGAGTAAAGAATTTATTGGGGTCAAGGTTGAATAGAAAAAGTCTTCATGACTGAATTCATGCCTCAGTCATGAAGAATTGTTCCATGTGACAAAATGCCCCTCTTGTCTTTATGATAGTCCAGAAGATGGCTTAAAATGTTAGCTGAAATGTCAGCAGATAATAAAAAATACATTTCTTTAAATTGTATTTTTTTTTTTTTTGTGAACCTTGACCGAACCCCAAAAAATTCTATATTAGTAGTTTTCTAATAGTTATGTTCTGAAATAGTATTTAAAAAAAATATATATATATATTTATACATACNTATATATATAAAGATAAATTTTTAGGGGTGCAACTAGGAAAATTGGGTGCTCCCCCCTCACTTTGCTCTCATGGACTCTAAAACCAATTAATAGTGATCTCACCTTCTATGAGCAATGCCCTCTTTAGTTTTAAGAATCTGATTAGTCATCTATTCTTATTTAGGCCCATCTTTAATGATAATGAAAAATCTTAGTTTATCCAGCTACTATTTGACAGACTTTTTTTATATATCTGCCCATTCTTAAAAAATATTTTTTCAGAAGTTCTCATTTTTTTGGTTTTATCTATATTTATAGAAACATATGTGTACTCACATATGATTAGTCTAATTATTATCTATTTTATTTTTATCCTTGTGAGTCACTTAATTTCTTCCAAACATAATCAAATGACTCTTACAGGATTTAATTTAATTTAAAATAGCTATCCTCCAGACACATTCAGGATTAATTTATTGACCATAGTTTGAAATAAATGTTTTGTTCCTGTTTTACTTTCATCAATCGTATGGCAAAAGAGGCAATTCTAAAATGCTTATAATTTACAATATGTAATTGTAATTTCTGCAATTTTTATAGTTTTGAAATTATAAAAAAAAAAATATTNAAAGTAATATATTATAGAATAATTTGCACCATTTTTTATTGTCTTTGTGCCTTTTCTTTTGTGTAATAATAGTGTATGTAGCCATTAATTAAAACAATTTTCAGGTTCAATTTATAAAAATTTAAAATATTTTAACATAATCCATGCCTCTCAATTGAAACATCACATTGTCAAGCGTGGGCTTAAAGAAAGTTCCCATCCTTTCAACAAGATTAAAGAACTCCATTTTACAACTCTTGGAAGGTAATTTAATTACAATTTTATTAATTTAGGTTTATAGAGTTTTGAACCTTGTTCTTTGAAAAGTGATGGATTCACCTAATTTTTACACTCAAAATGAATAGGGTATTATTTTGGTATTTATGTCAATGTTTTAGCTTATGATGAAAGTCTTCATCAAAGCTAAAATCAAACCAAATGGAAAAAAATTACATTAGAAGTACACAAAACAATCATTCTTGGGCAGAATAATGCTACCATATTTTTCACATGATGAGTACTTTTTTGTTTGTATTATATATCCTTATTCTTATGTATTGGGGTACTTAGGGTTCCGTCAACTTCTTCTTTTAATGAGACTGTAAGTTTCCAGTTATAGGTCTGAGCCAGTTTATATCAGACTCATATTCTCAGGGGCAGGAAGCTTTATTAGGCACAATTCAATTTTGCTGAGTAATATTTCAAGATCATTTCATTTGATTCACTTGATATTGAAAGACTTCCATGAAAAGTATTATTGTGTTGGAACTTCCTTAACCCTTCCTTTATTCAGGTCCAACTACTAAACTTCTCGTTTCTCAGTTTTGTAATGGGGTCAGATCTTCTATTGCATGAAATTTTAAATTAAATGATGGTGCCTTTTCCATTATTCTTCATTGGAAGGAATAATCCTTGCTTTTATTTTGTTCATACAGACTTTACTGTATACTTTGTTATGTGAGATTTTCACTGTTGATAAACATCGCTTTCCAAAGGGTTTCTGTATTTTTTCATTCCTCCATCTTTCTTCATCAATGTCAGCTCTTAAATTGAATCCATCTTCACTTGCCTTGACCGTTTCACAGCTAGGCATGGTAAACTTTTCGTGATTCTCACTGACATTTGCCGCCAACTTTATTACTAGATCTGATAACTCAAGTAAAACAGTTACATTTATGGTTTCCAGTTGAAGGTCTTTACCTACAATCAGTTATCAACTATACTTTCATACTATACTTTCCCGTATTAAAAGTCTCAACTGAAGAACTTTCTGCTCCTTAAATGAAAATCGATGGATGCTCCCATTCTTGGGCATTTATCTATTTCCTCTTGCTTCCTTTCTGTGGGTCCTCTTGGGGAGCTGCCTGACAAGATTCCTGTTGGTAGTTTGCCAGGAAGTAAGTCCAGTATGCAGGTGCAACACCCTCCAACAGCATACTAAGTGGCAGAATTGAAGATCCTAATTTCCAGTGCACTTCATTACTGCTAAAAAATAAATCTTCTGGACAATGACCTCTTGCCTTCCCTGTATTGTACAAATTCATCCTGGCTCCTACCAAAATAAAAAATTATGAAAATTTCATTTGGCTCTGTCTTCAAGAGAAAAGGTTAACTTACTAGATTACCCATTACCTATTTCAGCTCCTACTACTTACTTTTACCTTCTCCTATCTTTTCAATATTAGCTTGAATTTGTTTATTGACAAAATAAATAGAGTTATTACATTGATTGAATTATAAATTGATCAATTATGAGTTTGGGTTCATCTGAACTCTTAATTTCAATTTTATTGTCTAGAAATCGTAATTAGTTGTTTTCTTAATGTAATTTGGCTTGTCACTTTTAAGAAAGATTGATTTTGATATTGAATTAAATTAGTCCTGTAGGTTTGTGGGTTTTCACGATATGGAAAATTAATCTACTATCGTATTAGGACAGTTAAATAGAAGTCTAACTCAAGTGACAACGTTAAATGCTGCCACCAGGGTGAAGGAATAAAGGCCCTTCCCATTCCTATTATGATAAAAATGAGGATAGCTAAAAAAAATAAAGATTTATAGTAAATAATTTCTTTATTAACATGAATTAGTAAGTACAATTAACTCTATGTTGAATGTCCTCTAAATTGATTTAGCTGCATGAGATCACGTCCTATGAGTTAGTTCTCACAGGGGATCAAAAGTCTTATGTTAAATCCAATTAATTCAGAGAGTTGGCACTGGCTGTTCTCTCCCTTGTGTCAATGCCACTTACGGCCTTCGCATAAACTTGTGAGCAATTACAAAATGTAAACCTATTTACAGAATGTAATAACCAAATAAATAAATCCAATTAAAGAATTAACTAAAAGGTAATGAGTTAGATCTTATAGATTTAGAGTAGTTAGATTGAGATGTAGAATTTACACTTACAAAAGTTTATGGGAGAGGTGATTGTGGAATAGCTGCTGTGTGCTGGAGAATTTTACTCCCTTGCCGTGACGGCTACTGCTATATATCTGCCCTCGTCAAGGGACCTCTCGTCTTGGAGAGGGAACCCAATCGCTGGGAACAGCGTTTGTTTTGACAGCCTACCAGGGTAAGGTCTTTTGTCTTTGAAGAAACAGCAGACAATATCCCATATGTCCCAACCACGTCCTAAATTAAATAAGGGCAGCCACTCTGACACCAACCATCTGGCTTTTTGTCTTTGAAGAGACATCCAACAGTTTTGAAGGTCCCAACCATGTCGTAATTTTTTAATAATGGCAGCTGGTTCTCAGGTTAATTGTGCATGCCAAGGGAGGCTGACTCTTTCCCAAAAGAACAAATATCTTATAATTAGATGATTTTAGTTGGGGTTCGGTCAAGGTAGATCCAAAAAAAAAAAAAAAAAAAAATACAAATTAAAAAAAGTATATATTTTTAAAAGATTATCTGCCAACATTTCGGCTTACATTGTAAGCCATCTTCAGGGCTGTATAAACACAATATCATGAGAATACAATAATAATTGACAATATTATAATACAGAATTACCTTAATGTAATGTGATATCAAAAGTATGAATGTAGAACGCTATGTAAGAGAATTTGAAAAACATGGAGACAACTTATTCAAAAATAATTGAATAACATTAAAACAGTAATTTACCAAATCTGTCTTATCATGAAGACGAGAGAGGATGTCCTGTCCCTTAACGACCTCCTCGACTCTATCCTTCCCCCATTACACAACGACATTTTCTTCTTAAAAAATATGTCGACGACCTTTTTCTCATCCTCAATCCCAAAAAAATCCCCCAGATCCTTACTGCATTTAATTCATACCACCCTCGTCTGAAATATACCATAGAAAAGGAATCGGATTATCAACTTCCCTTTCTTGACACCCTTATCATCCGGAACACCAATGGTTCCATCTCCACTGACTGGTATACTAAGCACACTTACTCAGGTCGTCTCCTCCATTTTAACTCATCTCACCCTCATCATCAAAAAATTAATGTAGCCAAAAACCTCATCTACAGAGCACTAACACTCTCTGACAAGACTTTCCACAGAAAAAATATTAAACGTGTTACGGACATCCTCCTGTCCAATGGTTTTCCTACCCAAACCATTAAAAAACTAGTTAAGGAATTTTTTATTTCCTCTTCTCCAACTATCCCTCTCCCCCAAAATAACGACCTTGTTTTCCGTTCTCTTCCTTATATTCCAAAACTGTCTGAAAATATTAAGAAATCCCTCAGAAAAACTTTTCCCAACCTCAAGCTTTCTTTTTCCACCAATAACAAGTTAAAATCTATTTACACCATCCTCAAAGACCCCATCCCCCTTCCTAACAGAACTAATGTCGTCTATAAAATTCCCTGTTCCACACCACATTGCCAAGGCTCTTACATTGGACAAACAAAAAACCCGATTTCCCGCAGAATTAATAACCATAAAAATGACATCAAGAATAAACTAATAAAAACTGCCCTCACCAAACATGTTTTTCATGAAGCACACACATTTGACTTCGACAGCTTAACCATTCTTTCCACTGAACCCTACCAACACAAACGTCTTTTGTCTGAAACCGTTCACATCAACTTACAACACTATCCAGTTAACGACAGAACAGACATAGAACAAATTTCCTCAACTTATTCTAACATTTTTAACATTTTAAAAACCAACAACCCTCCGTCTCAATAAACCTGTCAAAACATTTTTCTCAGTTCCAAAGTCACTTATTCCCAATAATACCCTTCCCTTTTTTTCCTTTGTCCTTTTATTGCCCTCTCTTGTAACAGGCCGCTTTCCATTTACACCTTCCGCCTGCCTTGTACCTGCTACCCCCACTCCCCTTTCTATTTCATAACTCAAAACAAATTCATAATGTTCAGTCATGGAAATGTGAACTTAGGGACAGGACGTCCTCTCTCATCTTCATGATAGGTAGGTGTGGCAAATTACTGCTTTAATGATATTTCAATTGTTTCTTGTCAATTAGTTGTTGGTTTGCATGTTTTTTTCAAATTGGTTCTTTTTTCAATATTGTTTTCATAAACTTTTAATTGTCTTACACAGCTTTCTACTTTCATACTCTTGATATCACATTATATTATAATTCTCTATTATACTAATTTCAAATATTACTGTATTCTCATGACATTGTATTTCTACAGCCCTGAAGATGGCTTACAATGTAAGCCGAAACGTTGGCAGATAATCCTTCATTAAAAAAATACATTTTTTAATTTGTGTTTTTTTGGATCTACCTCGACCGAACCCCAACTAAAATCATCTTAGAATAATATCTACGGTCAACAAACTCTCTTTTTGTCCTGTCCCTAAGTTCACATTTCCATGAATGAAGAATATAATTTTTCAGAGAAACAGCGTGGGAGGCATAAGAGTAAGGGAAAAGGTAAGAGACGGAAGGTACAAAGGGAAAGCGACCAGTTTCAAAAGGGGGCAATAAAAGGACAAAGGAAAAAAAAGTAAGGGCTTTATTGGGAATAAGTAACTTTGGAACTGGGAAAAATGTTTGACAGGTTTATTGAGACGGAGGGCTAATGGTTTTTAGAATGTTGAAAATGTTTGAATAAGTTAAAGAAATTTGTTCTATGTCCGTTTTGTCGTTAACTGGATAGTTTCTTAAGTTAATGTGAACGGTTTCAGACAAAAGGCATTGGTGTTCATAGGGTTCAGTGGAAAGAATGGTTATGCTCTCGAAGTCAAATATGTGTTCTTCATGAAAACATGTTTAGTGAGGGCAGTTTTTATTAGTTTATTCTTTATGTCATTTTTATGGTTATTGATTCTACGGGAAATAAGGTTTTTGTTTGTCCAATGTAAGAACCATGGCAATTAGGTGTGGAACAGGGGATTTCAAAGACGACATTAGTTCTGTTAGGAAGGGGTATGGGGTCTTTGAGGATGGTGTAAACAGATTTTAGTTTGTTGTGGGGGGAAAAAGAAAGTTTAAGGATAGGGAAAGTTTTTCAGAGATTTCTTAATATTTTCAGAAAGTTCTGGAATATAAGGAAGAGAACTGAAAACGAGGTCGTTATTTTTGAGGAGGGGGATAGTTTTAAAGTTGTATGTCTGTATCTTGATTATAAAATAAATTTTTATCTTTGGAGATATTTATTTGACCACTGTGCTTTATGAGGAAAGACTAGTCAGGGATTCGGTTTTGGGAGCTGAAGAATTATAAACTGGTTTGTCAACAGAAAAGTTTTTTTTTATTTTGCCAATGTTCCGGCCTTAATTTCAGTCCTTTATCAGAGCAAGGGAGGTGATGGGGAGGGAGAGAGAGAGAAAGTGAGAGACTCCTGTTCTACAATAACTAAATCATGACTTATCAGATCATCATCAGTCATGTTTTAGTTTCAGTCTCTCTCTCCCCATCAACCTATTTGGTATGATAAAGGCCGAAACATTAGTGAAAATGAAGAAACTTTTTTATTTTTAAATTGGTTTTAAGTCTTGGGCTCTCAAGACCGAATCCCTGACTTACCTCTCCTTCATTTTTAACCTTTTCTTTTTTTCATTTTCGCATGATGGATAGATGTTTTATTGGGGATTTAAGGTCACATGGAACCACAGAAGCATTATTACCTATCCAACTTTTCCCCAAAACTCTGTCAAATCAAAGTGTGATTATATAATCTTCAGGGAACAAAAGAGATGTTGATTTCTTTAATATTATTTTTCAGATTGAAAAGATTGGATATCTTTTCAATGTGAGAAATAGTGCCAATGTGAACATTAGTATGTAGCAGTTAGCTCATTTATCATCTCAGATAAATTAGTAAAGACATGTATTTGTAATAACTGTTTGTATTTACTTAAGCTTTGATGCAATATCTTAACAAAGCTAAAGGAAATGCTATATATATAGCTTATCTCATAAAATAAATATGTATTTAAATATTTATAGTATAGTCTTAGCCAGTATATATATANTTCCCAACTGGCATATTTGGTGTCTGGCTTCCTGAAAATTCGCGTTTTGGTTAAAATTGCAAAATGGTTTTTCGCTACAATGGGGTGTGTGCGGTAAGAGGAAGACCCTGTTCTCGCAGCAAGAACAACCCTTAAATCTCTTTCGTTTGATGTCGATCGCACTCACTGATAAGTCGTGTCGCGTCGAGCCTCGAACGCCTTTAAAGTCATAATGTCTTAATCCTGAGAAGTTAACGATCGTATATCGATCCGTTCCTCCGATGGTGCCGTACATCATAAAACTCGTCGACGTCCGGCTTATTTACGAGTTTGCGGGCAGTAAAATGACATAGTCCGCGGACTGGGTTAGATCTCTTATATATAAATACATTTGGTTATATAAAAGCTACTTGCGTTTGGTTTTGAGTTAGAAATTTTCTTTTGAAATTATGATTTGTCTGTTATATATGAAATGATCTGTGACTCAATATTGTCACCGACAGACGGCTAGAACAGGGGTGTAGACTACTGTGCAGAGCAAACGACAATTTAACGGGGGAGTTATAGACTCCATATAGTCATATCTGATTTCATCTTAAAAACTGCAAAGGAAAATAAAGTGAGGCTGGCATTAGGCCGATCGGGCGGAAAGAATTGGGGAATGCGTTCAACCATTCTACCTGTTTTCGTTATTATAATTATTAAGGGCTTTTCATTAAATATATATGTACATACATACATACATGCATGCACGCATGTGCACACACACACACACACATACATACATACATACATATACATTTATTATTAATGTATTGCAATTCAACAATATTGTTCTTTCTTTTTAGGGATTTTCGATTAATATTATCTCCAAGAAAAGAAGTTCTCCATTCCAATTTTCAAGCTTATTCTGTTGATGGGGATGGAAAAGAGAAACCAATTGCCATAGGTAAGTAAATAATGATGATCTACATAGCATAAAATATAACTTTATAAGTTCTATTTCTATTTAATAGGCCATGATAGTGATATGAGGTATATGGATGTTCATTAATTTTTATATTCCTAATATAAGTATCCATAAATAAACCTTATCATTTACTCTAGTAGGCATAATACCTTGGGATTAATAACAATCATGAGATAGATCATAGGCAGTTAACCCTGGTCTAAGATACAGATTATTATCATACCTTCTATTATCTGTCTTCATTGGTTTCTGCAAACCATCTTCCGTTGGCGAGCGCTTTCGGACAGGCAATTGAATACAGACAGTGACAGTGAACACATGTATTCGGCCAAGAAGATGGACAATGTCCGAAAGCGCTCGCCAACAGAAGATGGTTTGCAGAAACCAACGAAGACGGATAATAGAAGGTATGATAGTTCTATATTCATTGGTAGTGAAAATAACCTTCTAGATTATACAGATTATTTGTTAATTATTGCATTAGGATTATTCAATTATTTAGTATTGTGTTAAATAAAATGATTATTATTGATTATATACTACTTTGACATTAATCATATAGTCATATTGCATAATTAATCATACTATAATTATATAATAGCATATAGAATATGTTATAATACCTTCTAAGTATTGCAATGAAATTCTTTAATTTGTTAAAAATCAAGCTTTCAATTTAAAGTATTAAAAAAAATTCATTATAAAAGTTATTGAGGCTCCACAATTTTTCTTTTATCTCTACTAATGATCTACTTGAATTTTACTCGTGTATGGATTAAGTAATTTAAAATTTTATTTTATAAATTAATTTATGTTTAGATGGTCTTTTTATTTACTTGAATATATTGGGTTTAGATATTTTGAGATACCACAGTCATTTTCTCCAAGCAAATTAAAAGAACTCAGGGTTATTGAAATCACTAATTATTTTACTATCAAATTGAAACTAATTCCCATGAGAAGCCATTCACAAGACATTGTTCTTTATTGTTTTCAAAGTTGTTAATTTTTAAAACCATGAGGGTTCCATATTTAAAGTTTTGTAGAGATTTTTATTATTGTCTTATAGGATAAAGCAGGTTTTTAAAAAAGAATGTTGCATAGTAGGCTTGTCAAATTTATTTTTAATCTCACATTCTTTGTAAAAATTGAAAATAATTGTATATTTCCAGTTTTTCTTTATTAATATTTTCTTCTTTTAAACCTGCTTTAGACCATGAAAATTTTTATGATGGCCGATTGTTTGGGGAAAAAGTCTCACATGCAAGTGTTCACCTGGAAGATGGTGTCATGACTGCTACTATTACTTTACCTGATGAGACTTACCATATTGAAGTAATGCTATTTTTTTTTTTTTAATTTATAATTTTGATAAATAATAATATTATGTAATTGATATGACTGATATAAATTACTTATTACTGAATTGTACTTTGACAGGTTTAATGAAATAATTCTAGCTAAAAAAATTATAGTCAATTAATGGCTATATCAATTATTTGAGTTTTTTTTAAATAAAAAAAAATTTTAAAATCTGTCTAATAAGTACAAGTCATAACTTCTACTAAACATTTGAAGTTTTACATTTTAAAGTACATAGAATTCAAAAATGTAATTAAAATTATATCTTCTGACCATTTTATGAGAAATTTTCTGAAACATCATAACTAATTTTGATGAAATTTTTAATTTAAGTTTTATTTCTTGTATATTCTATTATTTGTTATTAACATTAACTAAAAATCTATGGTTTACAAATTTTTGAACAATGGAGTCATTTCAACAATGTAGTGCACTTTTTAAAATTCCTCTTTTACTGAATTTCTTTTCTCTATAGGATGTTTATGATTCACTTAAATTGAAATAATTCTCTTTGTTTTTTGTGGATGTGTTCTACAATTGCTTTTTAGTGAGATTGTTGGTGATTTTAGATGGTAGCTATCCATATATTTTTAGTTTATTGAGTGTTCTCATTGCACCATTGGTTGAAGACACAGCACACTGAATCAGGAGACTGATCAGTCTTAAATGTAAACTACTCAACTAGTAGGAAAGGGCTACTTCGTGTTTCATAAATTGACAAATAATATACCTGAATTTTTGCACACCATTGTTTTCTAAGAAGACAGTCCCTTATCACTAACTCCAAAAGCACCTGTATTGTAGAAATTCATAGACTGGCATCATCAGATCCAGTTCAAAACATACTGTTTTCAAGTAGAACATCTTGAGAATCAGTATCCTCACCCAGTGCTTCATTCTATCTGCCATAGGCACAGTCTCGCAGTTGTTGCTTTCTGAGTGCTTCTGCCTTATATCCTCCAAAACTGTACCCGTGGGAGTCGGGGTCCAGGTCTTTGATTTTTCCCCCATCCCGGAGACTCCAGATTTCTAATTCCTTGAAGTGCACTCTGGCACATTCACAGTTGAAGCTTGAGGAACCAGTTTCATCAAATGGACTTTGAGGCACTTTAAATACCAATTTTATACATTTTTTTTGTGGTATTTAGTCCCACATAAATTTTAACAATTTTTATAGCAAGGAAACAGAATAAAAAATCTAACTGTCCCAGCCAGGACACGAACCTGGAATTATGCTCGAAGGAGCTGACATTGTCAAGCTGTTTAAATGTCCTGTCTGGGACAGTAAGATTTTTTATTCTGTTCCCTTGCACTAAAAAGTGTTTAATTACCAATGTAGGGTAAAGGTTATCACATTCACACATCACAAAGTCACATCTTACGAAAACAGCATGCCATATCCTGGCATTTATTTTTTTACCTTTGAGGAGATTGGCTCTGCACAGCATTGTTGTATCTCTATTTGTCGAGGTACTTCAAGGATGATATTGATTGGCAGACTGAACATACTAAATAGATTTCTTACTACTTTAGCATTACCATCTTGTTGTAATTTTGATTTACTATCTTCACAAGATTCATTTCCATTTAAATCATCAAGGACTAATCACCCATATCTGGAGGTGGTTTTGGATTGAAGCAAATGGTGAATTGGGAAACAAACTTTGTAGAACCTGCTGAAGGTACAAAACCTACTATTTTTAGATGACTGATATGTCATCTAAGATTTTAGACAGTAGGAATCCATTTTTGTTAATTTAACCCACCAGCAATAAGCTTCCCATATCTTCTCCATAATTCTCCCTTATGCCATTCTTGCAAGGTTGAAAATGCAATTCTTAAACACCTGCATGCCTCTCCTATTCCCAGGTGATGCCCTCTTATAATCCCTTGCTATTTCTTGGTGTTCTGTGCTTGCTAACAGTAATTAAACCTAGCTACCTACTTTGGCTCTTATAATGTGTACATTGCCTCAGTTTTAATGCCCTGTTGAATGGAGTCCCCATGCATCAGCATATTGGGGCTGTTATATTTTCATCCTATTACACTGAAGCTAAGCTTTGGTTTTCACCAAGAGGAGAACATTGTTGGACCCTGGAGCAAGATCAAAAATAGTTTTGGAGACCCCTTGTGTGCTTCCACCGATTAAGCTCTTCTCAGTACCCCAATGAGATGACCAACTTTACCTGGAACAGATTGTGTTCAGAGTGGACTATCATATTTTATGGGCTCTGCTTAATCTCTCAAACTGTTTATCATTTTCTGCTTATATACCCAGTGAATTTTTAAAATGGTAAGGATTTTTTCCTTAAACCACTAACCCAAATTTTCTGGAGTCTGACAAAGCCATGTACCCAAGCAAAAAATGCCAAGAAACGCATTGTTTTTGTCCAGCCTGTAAAGTTATTTTTACACATGTTTCTTTATGTAAGATTGTTTGAAGAAGTTCCACGAACAATGAAATACTATTTTATTTCTTGAATTTGAACTAATTTTTATATTTTTTGTTCATTTTTTAATAAATTTTCTTCATGCAAGCTTGTATTGATTTTTTTTTTTTGTTGGTCTTTTACCAAAAGCCACCTATTAATATTGACCCTGATATATTTTAAGTTTAATCGTAGCTACCCAAAAATGGCAAAAAATACAGAACGAGATAACTCGTAGATGGCATCCTAAAAAAAAAAAAAAAAAAAAAAAAAAAAAAAAAAAAAAAAAAAAAAAANAAAAAAAAAAAAAAAAAAAAAAAAAAAAAAAAAAAAAAAAAAAAAAAAAAAAAACGGAATCTCTGAGTTTCTCATAGTTGGCAGTTAACATATTAAGGGATATTTCCATATTGACAATAGCAATGTTAAATGGGTATTATCACTGTAGAAATATTCCAGACAGTAATAAGAAAACTTGAGATTTAATGAAGAACACAAGGGCAAGTAATCAATAAGGGCATAATCGGGCTATAGTGCCAGAGATAGATAGAGGGACACAAGGGCAAAAGTGATTTGCCCTTGGCCAATTCTGATGGCAGCTGATATACTAAGGTTGGTAGAGATTGGTATCTCTACTGTGCTCTGTAGGTCAGTGATTAAAGAATTCTGATCTTCAGTAGCTTAATTCCTGAAAAAAAAAAACCTTTAAGGAACCAATTTACATTTTACCTAAATATTTAGTCCTACCAAAATATTTTTTATTTAAATTCACTATTTTTTTTTTCAAGGATATTCCTTTCCATTTTCATTGGAATGAAATTTGTAAATCATTACTATATTATTGTAGTTAATGAATATTTTTATATTTTAATGAATTGAATTATGCATTTTAAAATACAGTTTGCATATTTTACTTCTAAATTTTCTTATTTTTTTGGACGAGATTGTTTTTCTTTATTTTATCACCCAATTCTAATGATACTTTCAACTAGTATCAAATTTATTTTCAATATTAGTGCCACTCTTAATAGTATTATATATTCTAAAGAAGGATCGGATTTGCATGATAAATGGTTTCCATTATTTCTTTGATTGATGCCAACCTTTTTCCAATTTTGAAAATGAGTCTTTGCTCTATATTTCTTGATCCTGTATTATAAGTCTTGATTAAAAAATTAAATTATTTCCTGTTGATCTTCATTTGTCCCATATATAAATTAGGAATTAGAAAATAAATCATATATCTATTTACATTTTATCAGTATTAACTCACAAACTTTTTACTCAATACAAGAATTTACAGTTTTTTTAAATTTAACTAACACCTAAGTGCTTAAATAGATTAGGAAATATTTATTTTAAAATAATAAGAAGAATTCCCACCTGTGTTTCAGCCTTCTTGGAGACATTTACCAGAACTTGGAAATGAATCTATGGTTGCTTACAGAGAATCAGATGTACGTTTAAGCTGGCATGCTTCAAATCACAGCCCTTGTGCCTATGTCAAAGAAGGCCCTTGTATGATATCACAGTTATATAGCTTTTTAGATTGTAGTGGTTTTGTATGAGGTACATCCAGAAAGTAAGTTCCATTTTAATAAAATTAAATTGTGTACAGATACAGAAAAATTACACAAAATTATTCAACTCTTAAACAACTTTTCCACATAACTGCCAAAAAATTTTGCAGGCATTTGTCATAGCTGGGCATAAGTTTTTGTATACCTTCTTCATAGAAGTTTGCCGCCTGTGTCTTCAACCAGCTGGGAACATTTTCTTTCAGCTCTCCGTCATTGTTGATGTTGACCGCCAAGGAAAGACTTGAGACGTAAGAACACATGTAAGTCGCTAGGAGCGAGGTGAGGGCTGTATGGAGGATGGTCAAACACGTCCCTGCCAAATTCCTGTAGTAGATTTTTCTTCACATTTGTAGTGTGTGGTCATGCATTTTTATGAAGAAAACAACACTTTTCGACAGCTTTCCACTTTCCTAGCATTCAGAAAATAAATTACTGATCTTATTTCACAAGTGAGGAGATTTTCTATCAGCACCGACATTTTTGAGGCGCACTTTTCTTCTCCTTGATACAGAGTGTCTACCATGCATGTATGGAACTGTGATCACAGTGCTGTAATTGGAGAAAGGGAACATACTTTCTGGACGTACCTCATATGTAATGTCAAAGTTTTTTAATAATTTATTAAGAGGAGGGAGCTTAAGTTCACACACTCATAAATCTAGGCTATAGTCAGGTCAGGATAATTTCACTATTCAGGATAAATTCACTATTCTGTTTTATTAAAACAAGGATTTTATTATTTAAAAAAAACACTAATAGGTTATTTTTTTAAAAACATTATAGAGCTCGGTCACTAGACCTTCAGCCCAAAGTTGGCTAACAAATATTGTAATAAATGATTTTTGCTATCAAGTTTTAAAAAAAAACAAAAAAAACATAATGTTTTTACATCATAATCTTAGATAATCGCTCTTATAATAATTTAAACCCTTTCTCTTTTGCATTCTTTGGAATATATACATAAATTCAAGCAAACCATTTTTACCCTTCTTATTCCTAGCCATAAGGCATAATGAAATTTACTATTATCATTTACAGGGTCTTTTATTTTATTCATCTGCTCATTAGGCCCTACTTTGTTTAGTTTGAATTCAAATTTAAGAAATTCCAAGTTTGGTTCAATTTTAATTGTAGCTTTCTTTGTTTTGGAGAATCCAGCCCAATTTTGGCAGTAATGACAAAATGTCAAGAATCTCATCTCTAGAAAAATTACAGCAAGTTACAATAGGCATTTGATCTGAAAAAAAATATTCATGTCCACTCTAAATGACTTTTTCGCTAAGTAATTACCAAAAGACACAGCTGTAATTGATTATTGATGCACCATTTTTATTAACGAAAGTGAAGTCACAGTTTAAATCATCTTCAGTTCTGCCAATTCGGCAATGAAAAGGATTGTTTGAAAGAAAGAAAGACTCCAAATGATCAAAAAAATTTCACTAATCTAATCCCATTTTATTTTTAATTTTATCCTTTGAAAATTCTTAGTTAAAGGGTTTTTACAACACTCTTTAAATTAAAGTCTCCCAATAACATGAACTTTAAATCCCTGTTAATTGGAACAATTTTAAATTTTTTTAGCATTATATTCTGTAGAGTAAGAAAATGAGTCTCCTAGTCATTAAGATTAACAGGTACAACATAGAATATACTTGATTCCTTCATTATCCTTATCGGCTCATAGTCAGTTAGTTGTACAAAAGATATTCCATAATCCTTTATAGCTTTAACATTTACCTCAGTAAAATACCGCCTATTATACCCAGTAAAATACCTTATCTCTTATGCTAAGATGATTTTAGTTGGGATTCGGTCGAGGTAGATCCAAAAAAACACAAATTAAAAAAAATGTATTTTTTTAATAAAGGATTATCTGCCAATGTTTCGGCTTACATTGTAAGCCATCTTCAGGGCTGTAGAAATACAGTGTCATGAGAATACAATAATATTTGAAATTAGTATAATAGAGAATTATAATATAATGTGATATCAAGAGTATGAATGTAGAAAGCTATGTAAGACAATTAAAAGTTTATGAAAACAATTTGAAAAAGAACCAATTTGAAAAAAAAATGCAAACCAACAACTAATTGACAAGAAACAATTGAAATATCATTAAAGCAGTAATTTGCCACACCTACCTATCATGAAGATGAGAGAGGACGTCCTGTCCCTAAGTTCACATTTCCATGACTGAACATTATGAATTTGTTTTGAGTTATGAAATAGAAAGGGGAGTGGGGGTAGCAGGTACAAGGCAGGCGGAAGGTGTAAATGGAAAGCGGCCTGTTGCAAGAGAAGGGCAATAAAAGGACAAAGGAAAAAAAGGGAAGGGTATTATTGGGAATAAGTGACTTTGGAACTGAGAAAAATGTTTTGACAGGTTTATTGAGACGGAGGGTTGTTGGTTTTTAAAATGTTAAAAATGTTAGAATAAGTTGAGGAAATTTGTTCTATGTCTGTTCTGTCGTTAACTGGATAGTGTTGTAAGTTGATGTGAACGGTTTCAGACAAAAGACGTTTGTGTTGGTAGGGTTCAGTGGAAAGAATGGTTAAGCTGTCGAAGTCAAATGTGTGTGCTTCATGAAAAACATGTTTGGTGAGGGCAGTTTTTATTAGTTTATTCTTGATGTCATTTTTATGGTTATTAATTCTGCGGGAAATCGGGTTTTTTGTTTGTCCAATGTAAGAGCCTTGGCAATGTGGTGTGGAACAGGGAATTTTATAGACGACATTAGTTCTGTTAGGAAGGGGGATGGGGTCTTTGAGGATGGTGTAAATAGATTTTAACTTGTTATTGGTGGAAAAAGAAAGCTTGAGGTTGGGAAAAGTTTTTTTGAGGGATTTCTTAATATTTTCAGACAGATTTGGAATATAAGGAAGAGAACGGAAAACAAGGTCGTTATTTTGGGGGAGGGGGATAGTTGGAGAAGAGGAAATAAAAAATTCCTTAACAAGTTTTTTAATGGTGTGAGTAGGAAAACCATCGGACAGGAGGATGTCAGTAACACGTTTAATATTTTTTCTATGGAAAATCTTGTCAGAGAGTGTTCTTGATCTGTAGATGAGGTTTTTGGCCACATTAATTTTTTGATGATGAGGGTGAGATGAGTTAAAATGGAGGAGGCGACCTGAGTATGTGTGCTTAGTATACCAGTCAGTGGAGATGGAGCCATTGGTGTTACGGATGATAAGGGTGTCAAGAAAGGAAAGTTGATAATCCGATTCCTTTTCTATGGTAAATTTCAGACGAGGGTGGTATGAATTAAATGCAGTAAGGATCTGGGGGATTTTTTCGGGATTGAGGATGAGAAAAAGGTCGTCGACATATTTTTTAAGGAAGAAAATGTCGTTGTGTAATGGGGAAGGATAGAGTCGAGGAGGTCGTTAAGGGTGATGTTTGAAATATCGGGAGTAAGGTTATTTCCCATAGCTAGACCGTTAATCTGGTTGTAGTATTTACCTTGGTATAGGAGGTACCCTGAGGTACAACAAAGGGAAAGGGACTCTAGGTAAGCCGACCGGGATAGTGTAGTATGGTCATGGATAGTATTCCAATTTTTATCAATTATTTGGAGGGATTTGTCTATTGGAATCCCTCTTCACTAACATTCCTATAGACAAATCCCTCCAAATAATTGATAAAAATTGGAATACTATCCTGTCAACGACAGAACAGACATAGAACAAATTTCCTCAACGATAGCTTAACCATTCTTTCCACTGAACCCTACCAACACAAACGTCTTTTGTCTGAAACCGTTCACATCAACTTACAACACTATCCAGTTAACGACAGAACAGACATAGAACAAATTTCCTCAACTTATTCTAACATTTTTAACATTCTAAAAACCATCAGCCCTCTGCCTCAATAAACCTGTCAAAACATTTTTCCCAGTTCCAAAGTCACTTATTCCCAATAATACCCTTCCCTTTTTTTCCTTTGTCCTTTTATTGCCCTCTCTTGTAACAGGCCGCTTTCCATTTACACCTTCCGCCTGCCTTGTACCTGCTACCCACACTCC
>KZ807514.1:11951-22977 GCA_000696205.2 Oncopeltus fasciatus | reverse complement strand
TCAATTCTCATCTAATATTGATTAAATTATTTTTAAAAACTCAAAATTTTGAATGCTTTTAGATTGGAATGATACAACAAAAGATGAAGATGTGGAAGAAGATTTTTATTATGATAAAGATACTATGAGGGCAGAAGCTTTGAAAATAAAAAGATATAAAAGGCAAGCTGAATATAAATATACTCCTACTAAAACCAGATGCCCTTTACTACTTGTTGCTGATTTTAGATTCTATAAGGCAATGGGAGGCAGCAACACGAAAACTACTATCAACTATCTAGTAATTATAATGAAGTAATTTATTGATTATAAGTATTACAAACTTTTTGAGTAATTAAATGGACTTTATCATTTGATTGCATTTTTTATTTGATATATGTAAAGGTATAGGATTTCTATTGCTATGTCATTTTTACCAATGAATAATTGATTTTTATTAATTTTCTTCTAGTTTTACATTTGAGTTCATCCAGAATCACTCAATGGTTTTGTTTTTAACATGTCAATTTTCTGGCCTTGCAATACCATTTTGTTTTTTTCTTTTTGGATTTTTTTTTTTTCACAATATCTTAACAGCAAAACCATTCAGGAAATCACAAAATTTATGGTTGTCCTGATTTCCTTAATAAATTTCTCTGTGGAGGTTACGATTTCATTAATCGTGCACAAACTGTCTTTGTTTACACATAATATTTACTCCAGTAAGCGGTATAAAAAAATGTAAGGTCAGGCATTATTACTTTACTTTCATGAATATCAGGCTTTAATTATTTATTTAATTCTTGCACCATCTGCCGTTTCTTGTTTGCCTCCACAGTCTATTATTTATTCTGATCCTGCCCTATCATATTTACAAAGTTTTTTGATCTCAGACTATTCAGGTTTTAAACTCATTCTTACAAATACTTGCCTTTTTCTTTTATAAACATCAGCATCCAGTTAAATTATTGTTTGGGCACTCCTAAATACCGTTTCCTATTTCTATTTATATTTGAGCATTGGCTCAATACTTGAAAATACACCGCAGGACTTATTCTGGATTATTGTGTGAGGAAACAGGTCGTAACCTCTAAAGTGGATATAACCCCTTCAATAGTTAGTAAAGAGGCTGCCGGTTCTTATCCTTTTCATATCCTCTTGAAAGCAGCTACAAACAATTTAGTTGACCTTATGTTTGATGTATTTTCCTCAATAAAGGATCTATTACTGAACATCACTTTAGTTGTCTTTTGAGACATAAGTGATAGTTAAGTTATTTGAGCCATAGCTCCCTTATTATATTTATATCATTTAGTAACATCCTAATAGAACTTTATAAATCTATATAAATCTAATTGTATTATATTGTTGCTATATTACAATTGTTTATCTATTGTTTCAATTTTAATTGTTAATTTACTTTTTAAGTTATATAATTTATATTTCTGCTTTTAAAATGGCTTTGTATCTATATTTGAGTATGTCTGTGTGTTCGAATATAACTTATTGCACACCAAGTACTATATAACGTAATGTAAACCAGCACTAAAAAACGGAAAACATTTAAAAGAATGGATAACAGATTTAACCCTAGATAAACCCCAACAGACAGGGCGTAATAACCATGATGTTTATTGCCCTATAACCTGATCCTAATACTAATCCTAATAGAACTAGCCATTGTACCATCATCACATCACTAATACTGTTTTTGTAACCTCTCCCAGTAACTAGTTTCTTTTCTCAATGTCTTAAACTCAAATACTGTTTCCATTTTCGATATTTTCTTATTTAGTAAGTGCTTTTCCAATGATTTACATATTTCCTTCATAAATTTTGGGAATTTGAGAAACCTCCTCCAGTTAAGTTCTGTCAGTGCCAATTACATAACTTGTGACTATTATATTCAACCAATGTCTAGTCATCTTTCTTTTAACTGCATTGTATATATTTAGTCTATATATTTTATTATAAATATATAATTATGGTCTATACATTTTTGCCATAACACTTATAAGAATGATAATATAGACAATTATTGAATGTTTTATATCCTTTTTCATAATTCCTAACTATGAATTGGTTCAATTTGGTTTTCTTAACCTCTCCAACTCTCTCTCTCTCTCTCACCCTCTCTCCCTCCCTCCCCATAGATTTTTTGTTCAAATTTAAGATTTCATGATAACTGCCTCTCCACATAACTAGCAGACCTTAAAAGACTAGAAGCAGTAAACTACTTAATATATCATAATATGAATTGACATTTGTTGTTATTAGCATTTTTTTATATTTTAACCCTTTATAATTAAATTCCAAATTGATCGACAATTAGTAAAAGATTAGATTCAATGAAAAATTGGTTGGTTTGATGTAGAAATTACACTAGTTCTAGCCAAACCAGACCTATGCTGGTGAATTGAATAAACTTTGATTCAGCCATTTTCAAAAAATATGAAGTAGACACTTTTTGTCTTTTTTTTTTTTTACATTTTGAAATGGATAAGATTAATGTTTTTAAGGAAAGGAGCTATAAAGTAATATTGCTTATCGGTACATACTTTATATTAATTTTATTATCAAAGTAATCTGATTTTGACTCAATCGCATTGATGTTTTTTCTAACACAACTATCATGTAAAATTTCTTCTTCAACCTGATCTGTCAAACTCAAGGACAATAAGAGAAAATTTGGTTTTTTTATAAAATGTGACACTTTAAGAAGCTGCCAATTATGAAATAAAGAACCTTTAAAATTTTTCTAGAACCATTTTGATCTCTTATTTTATATCTTTCTGGAAGTAGAATTATTTTATAGAATCATTATATTTTGGCATTATTTTTTTTTTTTTTTATAGATTAGTTTGATTGACAGAGTTCACAAAATTTACAATGATACTATTTGGCAAGATAATGCTAAAAGTGAAGGAATAAAAGGCATGGGATTTGTTATAAAGAAAATACTAGTACATTCGGAACCTACACCTATAAGAAGAGGAGAAGCTCATTATAATATGGATCGAGACAAATGGGATGTTCGTAATCTTCTTGAGGTGAGCTGACCCCTGTAAAATTTCTTTTTAATGCATTTCATTATATATGCACATATTTTTTTTAAATATATATTGTAGTATGGATTTTACTTTTTTTACTAATTTAATTGTATTGTAAATAAAAATATTTCACATGGTAAGAGTTTTAATTTTTTTTTTTGTTAATTATTTTTCATTCATTTTTTTATTTTATTTTTCATGCTTTAATTTGATGCAATATATCTTGATTTATTTTAATAATTGGAAATAAAAAACAACAACTAAAAATTTGTCTCACAACAGGCTATAGAGGAACATTAGGGGAACATTATATGTTTATTTGCAACCCTTGTCACACTCGGAAAGGTGGCGAGCACCTTGTTCTGGTCATTTAATTTTTTCTCATTCTTTACTGGAACCCAATAAATGTGTTCCCAGGAACACACTAGGAATGCTCTCAGTCATTACTAACATAAGCACAGAAAGAAATAGTTACCTGTCCACTGTGATTATTGAATTTAGGGCCTTTAGCTTATAAGTCCAGTGCCATAACCACTGGTCCACCATGCCCATATTTTATTAAATAATGTACTTTATTTCTACTGTCTATTTTATATTATAAAATAATCTAAAGTCAATTGATGTTTTTAAGGTGAGCTATTGTATCTACACTCAAGTATTTCACTCAAATATTGTTCTTAATAATAAATAAATTTAAAAAATGTTTTTCAGATTTTGTAAAATAATTTTTTTTTTAACATAAAGGCCTAAAGAATTTTCTCTTTTTCTAGCTAAAATAATAAATATGTGTCAAACCTAATTGTTAATTCATTACAATAAAAAAATTTAGAATGCTGTTATCTACAGTAGGTCTGGAAATAATTTCTAAAGTTTAAGATTTAGTTTCAATTTAAAACTTTTAAAAAGTGTTTGACCTCCCAATGATAAATAAATAAGCTGGCAGATTTTAGAAACAATGATATCAATTTTTCTTTTGCTATGCAGAGGAAATTTATGAATATTTACGAGAAATGTTTAAAACACAGTTAATGTCCTTTCTCTAGCAATATAAATTTGATGGATTAATTAATTCTTTATTATAATAATTATATAATAATAATAATTCTCTACATAAACCTATAAGCTTGTATAAAATTATTAGTTTTTTAAAAAGGTTTAGAGTTATGAGGAGGTTGGATAAATAAATTTCACAATATACTCTATATATTCTCTCTACCATTAGTTTTTGAATTAACTTGTTTTAAAAGTTGAGTACCATGACAGTCACAGACCACCAATTTGTGACTTCTGCTTTGGGCCTCGTGAATTAATTGTCATTTTCTCTTGGTAACTGGACAATGCCCTTAAATAAACTGCTAATGTCCTTTGCTTATCATAAAAACTGATGAGTGAATGAGGAGAAATATATTTTGTTTGGTTTTAAATATATTTTGTTGGAATAGTATGTATGGAATTGGACACTTATCTAGAGATAAATCTGAACTTTAAATTGAACTTTGCCTTCTAAAGATTGGAAATAATTTGTAGATAAATGGCAGAGAAATTTATGAACTGTTTTACTTTGGATTCAAACCTACCATAGATTACGGAATTCAGAATTTTGTTTTATTTTCTATGAAGTAACAATTATAATTATAGCAATTATATTTATTACCATTGGAAATTAACTTACAACATCCCCTTGGGCAAGATATAAGAAAAGAATGGGTGCTCCTTACTAGTATAAGATGTCTTTGAGGACAATATATTTAATATAGTGTCTGCTTACTAATGGTTTCTGAAGACATCTGACTCCAATGGTGGACTCCTTACTGTTAGTATAAACTTATTCTCTGAAGTTCACATAAAACTGATTGCTAGAGTAAACTTATTCTCTGAAGAGGCATTGAACTCACTGCTAGGTTATATTCATTGCAAAAACTTGAAGATTACCATGATGGCATTGCAACTTCTTGGGCTTTAAAAATATGGTGCAAACTGACAGGCCACCATTCAGAATTAACTGGCTTTAGCTATTAACTTTCTGAAAGGTTATTGTATGCCACTCATCATTGATTGTACAAAGCTTTGGTAGCCTGTTTTCTATTGCAAACTGAATAATATTAAACATACTATTTCTTATATGAATGCAATTATATTTTACATATGCTACAGGAAAGAAAAAAAAAAGAAAGGATAAGATATCATCTAATAATATGTTAAAAATTAATGTAAATGAAAGAAATTGTGTTGTATATGGTATGACAAAAATTAATTTATATAAATCATGATGATAATTGTAGTAAATGTAATTCCACATTTCATTATTAATTTGAATCGTACAGGGAGCTAGAATAAAAAACTCTTTATCTTAGCCAGGTGTAGTTTTTTTATAGCTCCCTGTACGATTCAAATTATTAATTTATATAATTTTTGAAAAAGCTAAATTGATTCTTTTTGTATTCTGTTTAAAAGCTGAAGCTGGTATGTGTGAATCTTATTTATTTATTAAATATTTTATTTTGGTTGTGGTTTTTTATCCCACGTAAATTATAAACAATTCATGAGAGGGAACAGAATAAAAAAAAATCTATCTGTCCCCGCCAGGAATCGAACCTGGATCTCCTGCTATCCGGGCCTGGTATGCTGACCGTTACACCACAAGGACCAGCTAGATATCTTACTCAATTCCCTCTTCACTAGCGAGAGCCTAACTTACGAGAAAGACGAGAACTTCGTCTTAAACTCGAAGTAGCTGACATTGTCGGCTCTCGTCATTTACTTTATTAAATTTTAATTTTTAAATATTTTATTTTGGTTTTGGTTTTTTATCCCACGTAAATTATAAACAATTCAGATATCTAGCTGGTCCTTGTGGTGTAACGGTCAGCATACCAGGCCCGGATAGCAGGAGATCCCGGTTCGATTCCTGGCGAGGACAGATAGATTTTTTTATTCTGTTCCCTCTCATGAATTGCTTATTTATGTATTTGTACAAAATTCATTAAAATTTGTTGAGACCAATTGTTTATGGTTTGTCTTAAATTTAAAACTTTTTTCTTCAACTATTAAAGTAAGCTTATACTTTTACAGTTAAACAAAGTTTATTGGATTTTGTACTAAAACATAAATAAGACTCACACATATCTTAAGCTGTTAATTATAAAAAGTGTAAATTTAGCTTCTTTAAAAATCATACAAAGTGATTATACATTATATAAATATAAATAAATGTGGGTGTGTGTGTGTGTGTGTGTGTACATACATGTGTTTGGGGGGAGAGAGTGGTAGGGTGGCGAGGACTCAAGAAGATTTTTGTTTTATAAAAATTTGAAATAAAGCATAGTGTTAAATATTTAGAAGTGGTGCTGTGTTTTAGGTCTTTTCACAAAATCAATTAGGTAAAGACTTCTGCTTAGCTCACCTTTTTACACACCAGACATTCTTCTCTGAAGCTGGAGGTTCCACTGTCCTTGGTCTTGCATACATTGCATCTCCTAAGCCAATTGCACCTGGAGGAATTTGTTCAAATGGTTATTATTTTTTTTTTTGGTCAACTCGAAAAATTTTCAAAAATTTATCTTATTGTCATTTGGAACATTTGGAAAATTGTCATGTGGCACAAAAAGCGTCATCACAGATCTTTGCAGCTTGACAAGATAACTATTAGTGAGGAATCATTCTAAATACTTATGTTAGTATGAATAATAATCTTCAATATTATGCATTATAACATTTCAAAAGAAAAAGCATGAGTCACAAACACGTATAATCAGAAATGACTCTTTGCCGAAGGACTATTACTTATTTCTCAGTATTCCCCACTAAAAAACACTAAATGTTTTTTTTATTTAAATAATCTGTAACAATGTGTTTTAAGTTGTAAATATTAACCTTCTAAGGGATTATTCATGTATTAACATATTAAAGTCATTCTCTCGCAACTCCTTGTATGAGATGGAGTGTTTTCCGATTCAAGCTGGAATCAGATGTTGGGGGCCTTGAAAAGTGATAGGATGTAAAGCAAGTTACATAAATCTATAGTATTTTAAATGGGCGAATATCGATGATTCATTGTTGTCAAAGGATATTTGTAAATCCTTAGACAACAACGAATCATCNTGCATTTATTACTCAGTGTATCTATATTTTATTTTATTATATTAAGGTTTATTAGGTCAAAATTGTTTTTTGTTTTAATTTTATATTATTCAGTTTTGAATGATAGTTTTTTTTAATGTTTATTTTGTATGTAGAGCCACTCAGTTAATATTTCCAGGATGCTATTTTTCTTCTTTTTTTTTTCCATTTTTTTAGTTATATTTCAAAATTAACTTTCCTTCCTATAAACCTATGTCTATTACATGTCAATCAGCAGTTTAAGCTTTTTTTTTTTTATTAAATTTTTCTGTGGGCTGTCATACATATTTGTAATAATGTATAGGCGCCCACAGAAGAGTTAAATAATTGATTAAATTATTTAACTCTTCTATGGACTAAGTTAAATTTAATGAGTTAAATAATTTATTTTGTTTTTCTCTTAAAATCTGGGATAGACTTTTAATTGTCTTTAAACAGATAAATACCATTCAAGTCCTGTACAGTTGAATAGGAATGTTTCATTCATTGTGTCCTTTGTTATTGCAGGCAAAAGTTTTCTAAACTAAAATTTATGAAGGAGGGAAGGACTGTCATTTTAACAATTTTACTCTAAATTCAATTAAATCCATATACGCCTTTATTTTTAATTATATTCTTCAATTTTCATAGTAATGGTTATGCACATTTGACATAAGCTGCTGAAACATTTTTTAGAAAATTTAGATTTAAACATGATATATACATTAATAAATATCACTGTCTTGACACAAGAAAAATAATTGTGTCTATAAGGTACTAAGCTAGTTAGTCATGCTAAGGGTGGCTCAACATCTCTTTTTTACACTATAGTTATTATTGTTATTTGTGACCAATTGTCTTTATATTATTAAGAATTCTTTGACCAGTTCCCCCCCCCCCATATTTAATTTGAGAGTATAAAGAAATAGTATCGAGTTTATGACGTACGAGTTATCTGTCTTCTACATGCATAATACTTATAAATAGACTGTAGTATAGGTAGGTAGCAGTAGATATGTATTTGTGGTTAAAGAATATCACAAGAATATTATTATTAGGTAGTTTGGTTATTGCAACTCAAAACTGATATAATAACAATTAATCGTGATAAGAATAAAATATAAAAATAAAAAAGAACAGTTTAGCAGTTCCTGATACCCAATTGTATAGAGAGAAGATAGGAGATTACTAGAGCAACAAAATTGATAAAGAGTGGAGGAAATATGTTTCCATGAAAGGAAATAGGGCACTGATTAATTGTGAGGGAAGGAATAGTAGGGATTGATGGGGATCTAAACCCAAAAACAATGCCTAAGATTTTTTGATATTCAGAGAAAGCTGTTTGCCAAAGCCCTGGAACATATTGAATTTAGGTCTTCTTGAGTTTTTATATTGCCAGTTTGTAATTATTCTAGGTGAAAGGACAGGTAAATTTGTATGTTATCAGCATAACTGTGATAAGGACAGTATATAATGGAAAGATTGAGATCATTAGTATAGGCAGAGAACACGATGGCAGAGATGCTAAGAGCCCTGCAGAACCCCAGATGTGATAGGAAGAAGAGAAGATAAAGGTGATTCAGGGATAGTAACTACTTGGGATCGACCTGACAGGGATGAATGAAATAAAGAAGGGCGTTGTTGGAGTAATAAAGGTGTTTAAGTTTAAAAAGTAGTTGAAATCAAGAACAAGTAATGAGATTTTTCTTTGATCTATTGCAGTTTGGATGTCAGAGGTTATTTTTAGGAGAGGGGACTTGGGTAGAAGAGCCAGAACTAAAACCAGATTGGAAAGAGTCAAGGAGCTTTGCATTTTCCAGGAAAGAGGACATTTGTTTCTGTACTAACTTTTCTAAGAGTTTTACAAAGATAAGGAGAATAGATATAGGATGGAAATCATTGATGGAAAAGGGATTAGGAATTTTCTTTAATGGTTTACCTATTGCTTGTTTTCAGTAATTAGAAAAGACTGAGTTCTGGAGGGAAACGTTGTATATGTGGAGGAGGATAGGAAAGGTACTGGGAAGGTTGGCCTTGAGGAGTTTTATAGGAATGTGATCGCAGCCAACTGCATTGGTTTTTTTTTTTAATATCACTCCTGAAAAATCTTTAGGAGCAATGTCAGAGAAAAATAAATTGTTGTGGTTGAAATCATCAAATGGTAAGGAGATAGAAGAATGTGAACTCTGAGACAGTAAGGAAGAAGTAAAATGAGAGTTGAAGTCATCGGGAGACCCAGGGAAATGAGGAATATTGAGAAAGGGTTTGCACAAGAAAAGGCTTCTTAGGATGTTCCACTTAGACTTAGAGTTGGAAGCAGAGGAAAACACCTCATGGCATTGTGAGCTTTTCTTTGCCAAGAGAGATTTCAGTAGAAAAGAATTCTACGTGAGGAATAGGAGAGGAAGAGGAGGTAGCTAGAGTGCGAACTTTCATACTCTTGTGTACATAAAGCCCAACCCCACCACCTGTTTGTTCAGCTCAGTTGTGGCGGAAGAGTGTATGATCAGGGAGAGAAATAGCTGAAGAGGGAATAGAGGGTTTAAGCAAGGTTTCACTTACGGAAAAGACAAAAAAAGTTTATTGAAATATTCTAGAAATTTGTCAAAGTGAGCAGAAAGGGATTGGGCATTGATGTGACAGGATGCTAGAACATTACATTATGGATAACTTTGAAGAGGTAAATAAGGGAGAAAAGGACAGGATTGCTATCAGAACTGAAGTAAAACTTCAACAAAGAACGATTAATGAAAATCTCCTCGAAGAATAAAAACAAAAAAAAAATAATGAATAAATAAATAATACCCTATTACTGATAAGAAACAAAACTTACTTAGGAAAATAAACAAAACAATAATGAGACATCATCACTAAAAGATTATATAAAATAAGCAATGAAAATATAACACAGTTGTAGGTTAAAGAGAGATAGAACATTTGTCCAATGCACAGTGAAAGTTTTTGGGCTTGTGGCTTAGGGAAGAGGTTTTCTATCGTGAATACTCATAAGGGCTTCTGCCTTGCTCATCTCTTCACTGATCTTAAATTTAAAGGTTGTATTCTAAGTCATGTAATTCTTTTGGTGAAATCTCCTCACCAATATACATATTAAGTGTTTTTTTATTCACATAATTTAACTTTGATAAATATTGACTTCTGTGTTCTATATTATCCAATTTCTGAAGTTTAAAAAATGTGCATTTTTTTTTTCTTAAGATATTTATTGCTCTACTATTTATTTTCTATTGTCAACCATTTCTATAGTTCTCTATTCACCTTTATGATAAATTTATTTTTTATTTAAAATTGTCAATTATTGCCATTTTTCAGTATTTTTATTATTATTAGGGAGAGGTTTGAAATTGATAATCAAAATGCATGACTTTCATTTTGAGTAACTTATTTTTTGTTGAAACTGAATGTCCATACTAAAATTGATCTAGTTGAATATAGGTAGTTTACCATGTATTTACTGACTATAGTTTCCCTCATTTCATCACCTCTGTCTTGGTGTGTGAGTCATTAACTTCATATGTGGAGAGCACATTCTCCATTCAGCCCTGAAGAAGCCATCACAGTATGCGAGAAAGCTTGACAAAAACCAACATTTTTACATCATCAGCTCAGGCAAAGAATTTATGAATCCTATATATTTACCAATACTTCTTCTGGGTTCTACCGTGTCTTGAAGTTTTTTTAGGTGCCAAGCTTTCGCACAACGTGTGATGGCTTCTTTAGGGCTGAAGAAGCCATCAAACGATGTGCGAAAGCTTGGCACCTAAAAAAACTCCAAGACACGGTTGAACCCGGAAGAAGTATTGGTAAATATGTCGGGACCGTGGAAGCCTACGTGAACATAATCCTATATATTTTAATATTTTATTACCAATATATGGGCT
>KZ807513.1:372232-390924 GCA_000696205.2 Oncopeltus fasciatus | reverse complement strand
AGCACATATAAAAAAGCCTGATCCGAAAACATTTTTTTATTTTAAGGTAATATTTCAGTATCTCATTTAATTAATATTTTTATTCATTAAAAATAATTAGGAGTCATATAAATTTAAGTAAAATATTTATGAATCAAATATAATTTACTTATGATACAGTTTATGAATAATGTATAAATTAGAAATATTAAAATAAATAATTTATAATAAAAAAATATTCAATAAAACAAAATTATACAACGATTATTTAATCCCATAACCTCAATGTCTCCAATAAATATGTCTCTTTAGCTTAAAATGCCAAACTAATAATTAATAAATTAACTATTAAAACAAATAATGTGGAGTCTTGTTTGTGAGCAAGTTTTACTTAATTAGGAAATATTGTTTAATTACGGCTTAGGTTATTTATAAATTTTGCGTTATAATCTATTGTTATTATTTGTATATCAATAAGTTTATTTTAAGTTAACTGAATAACTCTCAGAGCACATAGCGACATCCACAAATTAAAATTTGTTCGTACAATTTAGAGTTAGCATATTTGAATATTGAATGTGGGAAAAAAAATAGGAAAAACAAAACCTATTTTAAAAGGCAAAATAAATAAACTAAAATAAATAAATAATCTACAAGGTAACGTTAGTTTCTAAGTCCTGCAGGTAGATTAATTACGTGAGCTAGGCAAACTCACGGAATAGGGTGCTCAGTCTTGGCTGTGGATGGGGAGACGAGTCGTGTCTGAAAAGTGATGCGGAGCTTGGCGGCTAGACCGAGCTGACTTCAGAGCTTTGCGTGTTCACCTGCCGGTACCGCTGAAGGCGCCAGCCATCAACTTTCAAACTTCAAAGTTAGCCCCTTTAGGGGTTTTCAAGCCAAGCGCAGGTTAACTTTATAAATATGTGCAAAAGAGCCTATTAGGAAATATTGATATTTGAACAGTTATAGACTACTGAAAAAATGGAACCCAAAATCTAAAGTAAAACTTGCAGTTGAGACATCCCTAAACATCAACCCATCTGGTTTATTTCTTAAAAATAAAATACCTGAATGGACTTAAAAAATAAAACAAAAATTCTTTAAGAATTGAAAGACTGAAGTTTCAACAGAAGAATATGTAGATAGCTAGAGGATCACCAATAGATCGATAGATTAAAAACATCTGTACAACTTACCACATTGCAGAAAAGTTCACAGAAAACGCTGAACCCTTTTATCATTAATAAAAGCTGAATTTTATAAAATAGATGATTCTTTAAATCATCCTAAAAATCCTGTTCATGAGGTTTTTTTTATATAATAATAGGATTATTTTACCTAATTTTATGATCGAAAAATTTGAATAAATAAGTAAACTTTGAACTTATTTAAACCATGTGAAAGAAACCGAAATTAAACTCTGCAGGAGGCATTAAAATTACATACTTGACTACAAAATAAGCCAAAAACTAGCAATAAGTATGGATTTTTGCATGGAATTCCTTCCATGTTGACTAGCTGCGGTCAGCATTATACAACCATCGAACAACGAAGTTCCTACTGATTGATTAGCAGTTCTAATCTGAATGACAACACTACCTGTTAAGTGCCGATAAAAGTGTTTATTACTTTGTTTAGCTCGGCCTCGATTAGCTGATTGGAGTATTTCAGCTCTCACTACACAGTAAATACGTATTCATACTTTCTTTCAATAGCTAACTTGTTACAATGCTTACATAGATACCAGCAGTTTGAAGTTACAGGGAACAACTACTTATTCCTACCATTATTTAGAAGTTCAAAATTCAATTGATAAATAAAAGTAGTTGAACAATTTAAAGAAAAACAGTTGATAGTAGAGTTAACTAATAAATCTTATTAGTCTCCCTCCATCTTTTTCACTCTTCCCCTCTCAGTCCAATGTAATTCCTCTTTCTCTCTCTCTAGTATCTCATATCCTTCTCTCCTCACTCCATTCACACCTTCATTCATCTAAACTCCTTTCCCCCCTATTTCCTAAATCCCCCTAACTCTTCCTTCATCCTACGATCCTTCACTTCCTCATCGCTATCATTCGTCACTTTATCCAATACATTTCTCTTCTGCCACTCCACTGTTACTCCCTCTTTGTCTTTCTCTCTCTCTCTAGTATCTCTTATCCTTCTCTCCTTCCTCCATTCACACCTTCATCCGTCTGAACTCCTTTCCCCCTATTTCCTATATCCCTCTCACTCTTCCTCCATCCTACGATCCTCACTTCCTCCTCGCCATCATTCGTCACTTTATCCAATACATTTCTCTTCTGCCACTCCACTGTAACTCCCTCTTTGTCTTTCTCTCTCTAGTATCTCATATCCTTCACTCTTTCCTCCATTCATACCTTCATTCATCTAAACTCCTTTCCCCCTATTTCCTATATCCCCTCACTCTTCCTCCATCCTACGATCCTTCACTTCCTCCACATCATCATTCGTCACTTTATCCAATACATTTCTCTTCTGCCACCCCACTATTACTCCCTCTTTGTCTTTCACTCTCTACTCTGCACCTTCCTTTCTTCCCTCTATTTGTTCCAACTTCCCTCTCTCTCAAATTAATCCTCTATCCTTTCTAATATAAGACTAACCCCCTTTCTAATATAAGACTAACTCCCTTTAGACCCTGCCTCCTTCGATCCTTCACTCTCTTCTCATCTGCCTTCCTTTCGTCTCTTTATCAATCCAAACAACCTTCCACTTCCTACTTCCTCCCCTACATCCCTCTCTAATTCACTGCCTCCCTCTATTCCTCACGACCCTCCCAGTGTAACTCACTCACTTCCTTGTAATTCTATTGAATTGTAAATAACATTACTCGAAGGAAATTTTCGGACCAAGACAAATTAGCTTTCCGTGATTTGTGTTGTTAATTCGCCTAATTCTTTAATTCAGACTCGTTTGTAATTAAAATCTGAACTTTCTTTAAGCGCTCAAAGTAACCAATTGAAATAGATATAATTCAGAATCCATCAGTATATATATATATANTACTTTGAATTATAATTATATATATATATATATATATAAACATATAGTCGAAAATGTAATTAAAAAATAATACATAAAAAATGTTCAAAAGGAGAGTTTTTTGACCGTAGATATTATTATTAGATGATTTTAGTTCGGGTTTAGTCAAGGTAGATCCACAAAAAAAAAATACAAATTTAAAAAAATGTACTTTTTAAACAATACATTTTCATATCTCTTTGGTGGAAACTCATGTTTATGAGAGCTGAGTCATAAAATGTCACTGTAAATGGATAATTAGACAATGACGAATTTATGTTTCAATAAATTCGATAACTATCCCCAACTAACACAATTTAATCTTTTCTATGACTTTTCATCCACTTCCTTCCTTCTCAATTTTGATTAAAATGCGGTTATAACATATTATTTTTAAAGAAATAATGAATAAATCATCAGAAATAATTTAAATAAATATTTTCCATTCATCCCTCATGAAAATGGAGGGCATTTCTTACTTCAATCTCTCCCCAAAGCAGCACAGATTTTTAAGAAAACCAAAAAATCCTTTGAAATCCACAATTAGCTGTCAAGTACTGTAATAAGAAAATCATTGGAAAAGAAAGTGTTGTAAGATTATGATGGACAAAGCAAAAATGAGTTTAGGTGACTTTAAAAAATAAATATTTGATAGAAGCTGGATTATATAATTTTTAATAACCGTCGTTCAATCAACAAATCATGATACTTGACAAGTTTTCTGTTTTTATTTCAAAGCAATAGCCCGTCCAATGCAAAACTCTAATATGCAATGCCAGCGCGAATGACGTAAACGACTCTCACCCTTTAGGATTCTGCGAGTAGCAATCCACAGTCACTTGTCACCAGATGAGAAGGCAGAATGATAAGCATTAAAGGCCTCATTTCGTAAAGCACGTAATTTTTGCATCACAAGTCGAGAAGAACGATTAAAGACTTTGCGATCTGTGGGGTGTCTGTATTTTTGAAGCAATACCCTTTAGCTGTGTTTTATGCAGATCTGGGGGTAGTTTTTGGTTTCTGAGATCAAGTGACTCTTCTATGAGAGTTCCAAACAATGCCAATATACGCCGGCTATCTAGCCTAAAAATGTAGGAATCTTCCACTCTAATCCGTCTGTAATGAGCTTATGGAGTTGAAAAGCATTCAAAAGCGATATGTGAAATTTGATTATTATAGATAACTAATTGTGGCTTCTAGAACGCAAAGCGAAAATTAATGATTTAAGAAAAATCCCTACTTCTATAAATTCAATTTTGTTTTGTAACAACCATTATGTGTTTTTTTATCAATATACAACCTGGGTTAAGTTTCATAACTAAAACATAAATAATATGCCTGCTAAATTTAAAAACTTTCCATTTTTGGCAATACACACACTCACAAATATATGTTTTATATATANGGGGGTTTATCTATATATATAGATACAGAACAAAGGAACACTCGATAAAATCAGGTTAAGTGGCAGTAAAAGTGTTTGAAAATAAATAATAACCGAACGAGATGTCGAAAAACAATATTCAATTTAATCTAAGATGATTTTAGTTGGGGTTCGGTCGAGGTAGATCCAAAAAAACACAAATTAAAAAATGTATTTTTTTAATAAAGGATTATCTGCCAACATTTCGGCTTACATTGTAAGCCATCTTCTGGGCTGTAGAAATACAATGTCATGAGAATACAATAATATTTGAAATTAGTATAATAGAGAATTATAATATAATGTGATATCAAGAGTATGAATGTAGAAAGCTATGTAAGACAATTAAAAGTTTATGGAAACAATTTGAAAAAGAACCAATTTGAAAAAAAACAAGGAAACAAACAACTTATTGACAAGAAAAAAAAATAGATATATCATTAAAGCAGTAATTTTATTATTTTATTCAATTTAATGTATTTTCCAGGCTTTTCTCCCTGAAAGATCGACTGTCACTTTCATTAAAAAGTATAAATAAAGCAAATATTTAGAAAGATCCAATATGCCAGGCGAAGAACGATCATGTTCAAGTAATTTAATTTATTAAATAAACTAAAATGTGAGAAAATGTGATTAACCCAAAAAAGGAATTATTCCACTTATTCCATAAGCAAATTTCAATTAAGTTGTGTAATCTTTATTTAATATACATAAATAAACTTGAGTTCATGATATTTTATTTGATTATTTATATAATTAATATTGTAAATATACCTCAATTTCTGTTTTGTATAATGCCATTTAATTATATTAACCTGCAGAACATTTTCAATTACTGTCAGGTACAGTCATATTTTAATTCGTTATATAATTCATGTCATACTTTGAACCATATTTTAGACAATATTTTCTTTGTGGTTGTCGCGGCATTTATTGAGAAAATATATAAATAGTTATAAATAATGATTCTATGATATTAACTAGTAGTTTGTTTGATTTATATTGTTTAATCACGTTAAAAATTTTATTTATAATAAATAAAAATTATGAAAATATCTTACAGATATGTTTTTGACAATCCACTAATTCGGATTTAATTATTTTTATTGTCAAAATCAAAAATATATTTTTATACATATCACCTCGAAATTCAACATTAAGCCCTTAATAAAATCTATGAATTCATTACGTACTTTGAATTATAATTTCTGTTATGAAGCATCAAAAATATATTTTTATGTTCCGAAAGGAGCAGGTCATCCACAACTTAAATAATACGAATATTATAAAAAATATACTGGATATAATTCAATAGCTAGTAAAAATATGTGTATTGAACAATATTTCTGCAATTTGATTTTCAAGTTGACTGATGAATATAAGAAAGGTGGTTTTCACTATGTTTTCTGATTAAGGCTGTTCCATCGATTAGAAATAGATAGTAACGCTATCCAGAATATTTGTAAATTATTATTATTATTTAAATTTACAATAATTTATTTAAAGACGATATATGAAATTTAATCATCTACAATTCATTATTAATTCAAAAATTCATTAAATAAATTAAATACTTTTGTTAAAGTTTTCAAATAAATAACAAAAATAAAATTTTTTTCTCAAATTGTATATCACCCACATAAAAAATTTAAAGCTAGACACATAGACAAACAAACAAGCGTATTTGTTTCAGTGATCAGTGTGTGTATGTGTGTTGTGTGTGCACTAAATGAAAGAATGTATAGGGATGACAGATGGATGACTTTCAATCCCTTGTTTAATGTTTTCGATTAATCACTATGTATCTTGGAACGCAGTTTGGAAAGGTAAGAAAATTAATGAAGTACAGAAAATTAAGAACGTTTCGTTAGGGTGAGAGTCGTTTACGACATTAGCGCTGGCATTGCATATTAGAGTTTTGCATTGGACAGGCTATTGCTTTGAAATAAAAACAGAAAACTTGTCAAGTATCATGATTTGTTTAAATAGGGTCGTTAAATAGAGATATTACTTCTGTCATAATCCCTTCCCGATACAGACAAATTGGTTAAATTGATAGGAAGGAGGGGAGAAGTGTTATCTCAAACTCATTCCAAATTTAAATTTCATTAGGATTATTTTACACTTCATCCCACGATTTATTTTGTAATTATATTATATAATCATTATATTATTTATTTATACTAATGTTAGAACGAAACTCTCTATACACCTCAATACTACTAGAATCAATATTTTTTATTCACTATATATTATATATATATATATAGCTAAGTAAACATTAATTAGAAATGCTTTTTCTTTACATAATTTTCTTTTATTATTAGAAATGAGCGCTTTGTACATTCACGCTTCATCTTCAGAGCTGAGAGCAGAGATGAAATGAAAAAAAATACAAAGTGTGTTAAAAATGAGACTCTGACAGAAGATGGGCAAGAAGACTCCCTAAAAATTTAATGGTCATTGCAAAATATATATATATATATATATATATATGTATATACATTTGGATATAAATAACTTGGCGTTTAAGTTAAATGTCTTGCCAAGTTGTTCTAATAGGAATGGGGGTTTATCTGAAACAGAAATAGTCCTGGCGCTGAGTATTTGTTTTTGTTAACCGCAATAAAACTCGAATATTTCACGAGGGAAAACAATTTCCACGGCATATAGGGAAATTGAATCATTAAAACGGGGGTTACGCCTCGCGGGGGGGGGGGGGTTCCAGAACGACACTGGAGTAAAAATTCAACTATTTTCAAATAAAGTGAAATTTCCCAATCGTCGTAGAGTGTATGTTATAACTACTTGAGCTTTCGATTGGGTAATCGTGTAGTATGCTAACCGATTCCATACTACGCTAACCATCTCGTACGTCGTACAAGAATAGCTATTCCATGATGCAATTCAGTCCGATGAATCTCCACCAAGAAGCAAGTGGGATAGTGTGGTCAGATAGCGGACCACCTTATCAATGCAGCAAGTGTGCTCCCGGAACATGAACCCCTCCCTTGACTAATAAGTGCACTAATTGGAGTCACTCTCCGTACATCACTCACATTTTATAAGCGCGCAATAGGAATATGAAAAACAGTTCTTATAACAGAAGCAGCAATTGCACTATCAGAGTAAAAAACAGTTTGTATCTCTCAAGGAGCAAGTGCGCTATCAGAGGTATCTCTCAAGGAACAAGAGAGCAGACAGGGTATAAAAACAGTTTGTATCTTGCAGGGAGCAAGAGCGCTATCAGGGTATAGAAACAGTTTACATCTCTCAAGGAGCAAGTGCGCTATCTGGGTATAAAACAGTTAGTATCTCTTAATGAGAAATAGCGTTATCAGGGTATAGAAACAGTTTGCATCTCTCAATGAGAAATAGCGTTATCAGGGTATAGAAACAGTTTGTATTTCTCAGAAAGCAAGAGCGCTATCAGGGTATAAAAACAGTTTGTATCTCTCAAGGAGCAAGTGCGCTATCGAAGTATAAAAACAGTTGTATCACTCAAGGAGCAAGAGCGCTATCAGAGTATAAAAACAGTTTGTATCTCTCAATGAGAAATAGCGCTATCAGGGTATAGAAACAGTTTACATCTCTCAAGGAGCAAGTGCGCTATCTGACAGTTAGTATCTCTTAATGAAAAATAGCGTTATTAGGGTATAGAAACAGTTTGTATTTCTCAGGGAGCAAGAGCGCTATCAGGGTATAAAACAGTTTGTATCACTCAAGGAGCAAGTGCGCTATCAAAGTATAAAAACAGTTTGTATCTCTCAATGAGAAATTGCGCTATCAGGGTATAGAAACAGTTTACATCTCTCAAGGAGCAAGTGCGCTATCTGGGTATAAAAACAGTTTGTATCTCTCAATGAGAAATAGCGCTATCAGGGTATATAAACAGTTTACATCTCTCAAGGAGCAAGTGCGCTATCGAAGTATAAAAACAGTTTGTATCTCTCAACGAGAACTAGCGTTATCAGGGTATAGAAACAGTTTGCATCTCTCAAGGAGCAAGTGCGCTATCGAAGTATAAAAACAGTTTGTATTTCTCAGGGAGCAAGAGCGCTATCGGAGTATAGAAACAGTTTGCATCTCTCAAGGAGCAAGTGCGCTATCGAAGTATAAAAACAGTTTGTATTTCTCAGGGAGCAAGAGCGCTATCGGAGTATAGAAACAGTTTGTATCTCTCAAGGAGCAAGAGCGTTATCAGGGTATAGAAACAGTTTGCATCTCTCAAGGAGCAAGTGCGCTATAAAAATATAAAAACAGTTTGTATCTCTCAATGAAAAATAGCGGTATCAGGGTATAGAAACAGTTTGTACCTCTCAAGGATCAAGTGCGCTATCAGTGTATAAAAACAGATTGTATCTCTCAATGAGAAATAGCGCTATCGGAGTATGTAAACCAACTCATATCTAAGTCAGGCAGAAAGTGGGCTGTCTTAGTATGAGAACAGTTGATCTCGTTCTAGCAGCGAATGTGCTTTTAGGATTCAAACTCCGGTTTATATTCATGAACTAACAGGAGCGTAATTCGAGTTGCAAAACGAGTCATTTTTCACTTTTTTGAATTGTTACTTAACAATTTATTTTATTTTATTTGACCTAAACATCACTCGATTTATCACAACTATCAATTGACGCTAAAGATAGATAACATTTTTATAAAATACACAAGTATTTGGGGTATGAGAGAAGGTGATTTACCTGTGAAGAGCCTGTTAGAACCAAATATCGTCAGTGAAATTGGATAGCGAAGGACGGAGAAAGGTGATTCCTCAAAGGAAAGAAAAATTGGACGGCGATGGACATCAGTAGAGGATACTCATATGACCCATCGTATGACCCACTTCTGAGGACAATGGTCGATATCGGTTCTCATTTGGCTTTATTTTAGAATTACCCAACAAAATAATTTTATTAAGAATTCAGCTTTAACACAAAATTGGATAGCCTACGCCCATACGTTATTTTAAAAGCATAAGGCTGACAAAAGGGATAAAAACAGACAACTTATCTATGAAAATAAACATGATTCAGTATTCCTTCATTAAAAAAAGAAAAAAAAAACCAACATGAACTAAATAACTTCATTAATTATACAATATAACAACAATAAAGATTAATTCATAATTAAATAAACTATTATCGTGTTGATTAAATTTAATTTTACTTGTTTCTTGTTTTGTGACAATTTAGCCTGAAGAATCAAAGAAAATGCCTCTTACCTGAAACAAAAACAATATTAATTGTACATATACATATATATTAAAAAAGTTGTATTTGAAGGGGGGGGGGAGGATGGGTCATAAGTTTCTGTACGTTAAGACTGTTAATTGAGATTTTAGCGGATCAGTAATATAAATAAATTAATGAATTTATAAACACACATATATGAATATGTAAAAACATTTTTCAGAGTCCACAATTTAAAGACAAATAAACCAAATTGATTATTTTAGATTATGGATGGATAAGGTGGCTGATTCAGCAAATGGTTAAAATAGGTTGTTGCGAAGGAGAGAGGAAGGAAGTTTGAGGGAGACAGGATTTAAATATAAAACACTAATAACTTTATTACGGTTAGGGATAATAAATACTTTTTGAGGCCTAATTTTTGTAAAATGTAATTGTAATATAATATATTCAGCAACATATTTGAGAATAATGTAATTTAAATTGGTAAGTGGGACAGCAAACAAACCAAATTTGATTGCAAATCGACCAATAAATTAATTTTTAGTTTAAATCAGATGAGGAGAAAAGAAGAGTCAGAAGAACACTAATATTTGCAATCGAGATTTCTCCATTTTTATTTCAGTAACGAAATAGTTTATACACCATGATCGGTGTGAAATGTAATTTTATAAATTTTATGTCAATTAAATTTTTTAGGTCCAGTAAAAGTCTTCCTGCTTCTATATGCTATTTTTAGTTTTGCAGTTATGACTCCATCTTTAGGCAGGTCGAATGCTGTCACACACAGAGCACCAATTTTTATCAGTAGAACACCAAGGATACTCCCCTGTTTTTGTTTTTTTCATTGCATAAGTTAAGTCGAATTTTTTTTTTTTTTATCTTTTTGGTAAATCAACCTCTAGGGTTATTATTGCCTTAATGCCTAACACACCTTTCCTTTATAAACATGATTTCATAAATAAGCCAACCTACCATTATCGACTGAATGGAAATAAAACTATTTCCCTTGCATAGTATCTATCAGAAAGAACATACGGTTAGGATGCAGACGGTACAAGAAGTGTTCTTCTTCCAGAGACGTACAAGTACTAGATGGCGTTTTGTGTTCGTGCTTACTACATACGTACTCCTTCTTCGTACAAGAGTCGTATTCACTGACAAGCATTTCACGGCGTAAAATTCAACTCCCAGCCGACACTCCAGTTTTAATTAAGCCTCCGGAAAACGGCTCAACTCCGCACCCAGCTCGCTCACTCTTCCATTTTATTACTTCCCATGCAATATTCAACAGCTCTCTTTAACTAAAGGCAGTTACCGCATTCAGTCTTTATGACTCTTCAAAATGAGTTGTAGCTCCCATTTTTATTACAACGTATTATTGTTATTTATTATGGTTATTTAGAACTAATGAGCAATATCAAGAGTGACAAGCTTTCATTTGCATACTTTCTTATCTACAAATCGATTTGGGTTGGCTCAAAATCAGCGTTTCATAAATCGAGAGGTTCATTTCCATAATAAAAGGGTATTAAACAGAAGCTTTGGAGTTGAAAGGGTGGAAAATACGAGTGGGCTGAACTGCAGGCTGAACGAGAGTTATGACTGGAAATTGTAAATCTGTCATGATCAGTTACAGTAGAGCAGGAGTCTTTCATCAACCCTTTTGCCCTGATGAAGGTCGGAAATTTAGGGCGAAACGTTCGCGATAATAAAATAAATTTTATGATTAACCTCTCCTTATAAGAAAAACATACTTATCTTTATATGAAGATTTTTTTTAACCGTAGATATTGTTATTAGATGATTTTAGTTATTAGTGATAGCGTTATCTACACTGAAGATGGCTTACAATGTAAGCCGAAACGTTGGCAGATGATCTTTACAAAAGTGCCCTTTTTTTAAATTTGTATTTTTTGGATCTACCTTGACCGAACCCAAATCATCTAATACTTATCTTTATATTTATTCATCAATTTTATGGAAAAAAATTGAATTTAGAATTAACTACTGAATCAAATTGTAAAAAGTAAAATTGAGATATATAAAATCATTAAAAGAGAAGTTATAGGTGTTTTTGAGGAGTATCGGGATAGTCCAAAAATATGTTCGGGTTTCTCAATTTCGGCTCGGTGGGTTCAAACTTCGCTCAGCGCAGGCTTTTATCGAGAAAAAAAATTAGCTAGCCTATTGATGTTTATGAATCTTCAGATTGAATGAGCTCTTCAGATTACCTATTAGTTACTTATTAAGATGTAGAAACTAAATTGAGTATTTTGTTGAATGAATTCATTTTTATTGAAACAAAATGAACGACGAGTGTCACTGTATTACTTCTATTAGTGGAATACAGAAATTTATAATACTGATTTTAGAACGTAATTAGTCCAAAATATAATTTTTTAAATAGCAGATATTTAAGAATACAACTACTATTGTTGGATGGAGATATGAGAGTAGAGTGAGGGTTGAAAATTAAAATATGGGAAATGAGAAGTCAGCGTAAATACGTATGAGAGTGTGGAATCATTAAGGCCCCTACAGATCCTAAATGTATTTCCTATATAGTATTTATGCAAATAAGTATAAGTAAGAAACAATGTGAGATAACTTTCAGAGCGTTCTCTGTGTAATATTCAGTTGTCTTCGTATAACGGCCTTCCAGTCTGAGGGTAAATCCTATTCTTTCTAGTCGAATAAAATTTTTTTAAATATTTTTTTTAATAGTATACCAAGTTTTCATTCACGCTACGGGATTGTGAAAATCTCCTGTTTAGTGCTACACCTCACTCACAGTTTATCTAAAGGTATTAGGGATTTATTGGGAAGACTACTGGGGTTTACCACACCCCTAAGGGCAGGGTAAATGTCACTGCTATGATAAGATCAATATTCATGAGGAATGACAACCTTCGAGTAACAGTGAAATATCACAGTGAGACCTTACCTGGACCGAAAGGTGAGCCAAGATATTAACATGTAGTTCATTCTGTTCTTTTCTAACGTATCAATTTTTTAACAATGTTAGCTTCGTAGGACATTTTAACTCCAATTTTATATGATTTAATAACTACGTTTTGTATTACTCTTTTAAATTTATATTTGCAGATATAGAAGTAACATAAATTTTAAATTTGCATAAGTTCTAAAAATTTAAAATAAATTTTAGATTATTGACATATCCATCATACTAACTTCTTCTAACATTTGTTTTATTTTTACTATTTCATTAAAGATGTGTTTGCTTCTTGGTTTTAACTTANCAGTACACTGCCGCAAGAGTGATGGGAAAGGTGAATGTTGAGAGTGACACTGTGGTGGATTGGAGATAGTCTGAAGGATCAGAAGGAATCAAATGATGGGAGAGGGAGCTGCGAATCAGAATGGCTATCCCTCCATGGGCTTTCCCGTCTAAGTGGTCGGTCCTATAAGTTCTGTACCCTGGTATAGTTCAAGAAATAAATTAAAAACTTTGATAATTAAGATACGAGAAATATTTTAGAAAGAGTCACTGCATAGATGTTTTACACTACAGTTTTATATATTTGTTGAGTAATATTCAAGCGTTTTGTCCCACACAACTTGAGATTTTGATCTTAGACCATTAATTATACCCTCAATTTTTAGTACAAAAATAAAAATAGAAGAACAATATGAATTAAACATGAATAACTTTTGAATATTTTGTGTGGTATTTTCTTATTAATATGAAACAAGAGTGTTATATATTTTGCATACTTTTAATTCAGGGAAACATATAATTAGTAGTATTCTATTTTTTTTAAAATTATAATCTATTTACATTAATTATTATCCATTCTTCTTAATTATTATTTCTTCTTCTTGACATTAATTATTATCCCTTCTTTATTTACATTAATCACTTATCCCTTTCTTCCACCCCACCTCCATCACCCATAAACTTCTAAACATAAAAAGGTGTAATTTCATAAATATATTGGTGCACTATTATATAATAATTATGAATAGAATATTAAAACTAATACATCTTTAAAAATTACATAACATATAATTAACGAATGTTATTTTGCAAATAAATTTGAAACTGTGATTTGAGTGACTAAACTTTATAACAGTTTTAAATTTTATAAGATTTGTATTTTGTTTGAAATTAATTGTGAATTAATAATTATATAAATTAAGTTTCTTAATATTATAATTGCTATAAAATTTAATTTTCAGGGATTTAGCATTTTATTGAAATTGCTTCTGAATTATTAGTTATATTAGAGAAATTTATCATAATGTACTATATGCAGAGGCATACACACCCAATTTTTTTTACAATTTTATATCTTTACTTTAGTTTTGTGCTCAGAGATATGGTAATTGTATTTCGTCAGCGCTCAAAGGGGGGTCCAATGAGCTCTAAGTGTAAGAAGTCAATAAATAAATTGACTGATAAATAAAAACTTTCCGCTCTCCTTCCCTCCGACTCTCTTTTTTTTCTCTTTCCTCCCTCCCTTTTAACATCCTTTCTTATCTCTCTCCCTTTCTATTTTATTTTTTCTTTTTCTCTCACTCTTACTGAGTCTCTTCCAATCCAGGAATTCAAGTTTAAAAGATAGAAAAATATTATTAGATGATTTTAGTTGGGGTTTTTTAAGTTGATTATTTACTTCTTACCTTCTTTCAAAAATGAATTGCAAAGTATGAAATGCATATGAATGAAGAAAATATGGAATTAAATTTATAAAAAAATATTATTTTTGAAAAATATAAAAGACTTTTATTCAGAAGAGGAGTCACTAAAAGAAGCGAAGTGTACCAATAGTACTGGTGTAAAGTTCATTTAAAATAATAGTATTATATATTTTGACCTTTTGCTTGTTTTATATAATTTTAGATATGATTTGAGTAATCTATTGTAGAGACATTATTGTTCAAGTTTCTGAGAGATATTTAATTTCATTTCATTGGCATATGTCAACATATCTGTTACCGGCTTAGAGAATGTTGACATTAATTCCTTTTTTGATTTAGGCTCTCTATACAAATACTTAAATCAGGAAAATCATTTAAACCTCCTTATAAATTAATACGGGGATTATGTCTCTGGCGACCAGGATATGGGAGAGGGATATGTGCGAGGATGTGGCGGGACGGGTAGCAGATAAGTTTGTATAGGGGCGAATAGAAGCTCGGACATTAGGTTCAATAATTAATGCAGCTCTGAATTATTGAGTGGACCTGCAACCTGTTGGTGAGCCTGCAGAACCCCTGCCCCTACACGCACTGCGCTCATACTAAACCCACTACACACGAGTATTAGCCTGCAGTGTTCAAATAGAATCAGAACTTCAATCGGCGCATTTATAATTCACTAACTTTCGATTACTCAAATCGCTCGTAGGGTCTCACCTCTGAAATGGTATTTTGACGGATCATATTTCATAATTGATTTTTTCTTCCAATAGACAATATTTTCTAACTTGTAAGACTTTTTTTTTTAAATATTGTAAAAAAAATAATTTCTTGTATTTCTTGGTCCTGAATAAATACTTCGAACAGCTGTTTATTTATCTATGACAGTATAATTGATGCAACTTGAGGTGTCAATAAGACAATGAGACTTGTTCATTGGCTTCAATATATTCTTTCTGTAATTAGATATTTTATTAAGCATTTCTTACTTTGCAATTCATTTTTGAAAAGGTATAAAGTAAATAATCACCTTAAAAGTAGAAGAAACGATATTACAAAACAAATAAGTCTGCAAGTAATAATAATAATATTTACAAAAGTTTTGCTAGGCAGAACTGGCATTCGATTGGATGGTTAAATGCATCGAATCAAAATTTAAGAAAAGGCACTTAATGTACAGGAAAGTAATTAAGAGTACTTAATACTAATATCCTTAATATAACCTTTTTTTTTTCACAGTATTCTATTGTGAAAATCAGGTGTTATTAGTGTCAGTGATCAATGAATGCAATCATTCAATACAATAAGCGATAAAAAAAAATCAATATTTTTACCATAAATTAACCAAACATAATAATATTTATGTGGTATTCGAGGGGAATTAAACTACTATAAGTACAAAAATAATATCAAAAGCCATTGAGTAATTTAATGTAATTTTGAAAGTTACTTTTAAAATAAATAACGTCACACTTTCGGTTTAACTACTTGGGTAGACAATCTTTGCTCAGGTAAAAATTTAATAACTTTCCAACAAGAAGAAACTTTCTTCAATTTTAGAAAAAACCCATTAGGTAATTTGTGTATTTATCAAAACTCATTTTATGCTGAAAATTAAGAGAAATGGCGGAGACGGTGATAACCAAATAAAGACTTTTTTTAAAATATGTATTCAAAGTTTAATAATATAAAGCTTGGACGTGGAGCTCGAAACAAAACCAAATAATAATAAAAGTATGTAAAAATAAATATGTACGTAGATTGCTTCTAAATCTACCTGCGTGGTACAAAATTGTTAATAAATGTAGCAGGTTTTATGAAGCTTTTAATTATGATACAGCAATTGTTACTCTAAAACGCCACCACAAAACACTAAAACCTTCTTTCCATCTTTTTGTCTGAAGAGAATTACTATGTAGGATTTGTAAGCGACCAGTTGGTGTACGTTAAGACTAGAATAATAACAGATAGAAATCACAGTCGTGAATGGCATTTAATGTTCTACAATTTAACAATAACTTTAATACGTTAGGGAAAGTTTTTCCATTTACAAAGTCTAGCTAGCTTTAATTACTCAAGAGAAATCTGCTGAAAAGTAGCTAGAAGACACATAAATTCAAATGAAATGTGTCTCCCATAAGAAATTATTTTCATCCGAGTGAATTGTAAGAAAACTCTATCAGACATGGAAGGTCTTATATTTCTCTTGATCCTGATTTGTGGAAAACGAGAGAGGATAATGTCTCTAGCCAACATCAATTGACGTTAATATCCGAGAGGAAGGCATCAGGGTAGCGGCAAGACTAATTCTAGCTCCTTCCTCCACTGATTACCTTTTTCTCTGATTGCCTGTAATGTACATCGCAATTTCCCCACAGGAAGATCTGAACGACGATATCTGCGTACGCAAAATCCGATATCCGAGCGGAACTGGACAATATATTCTCTCCTTTGTTCATTTACAGAAATAAAAAATGAAGTTTCACAATGGTTGGAGGTTAGTTGGCCGTCGAGTATAATGCTGGGAAAATTAGTCAGGGTTTCGGCCAGAACCAAAACAATAAAATACTCCAAAATTGTTGGGTAATTATTCTTTTATTGCCGACGTTTCGACTTAACTTTCATTATCAGGGCGATAGTGATGTCTTGAGAGATCTCCAAGGGAGGTTTTTTATTGTCACATCTCAGACTGCATAACTAAACCAAAGTTAGTTTAGTTCTGCAGTCTGAGACATCAGTACATATAAGTTAAAATGTTTTTCAGTTTAATCTGTAAATCTTTTTTCTAATATAAGATACATTGTCAGTTCATTCCAATCTACAATTTTAATAGTGTGTATTTTATTTCAGCCTTGATGAAGAATTGCAAGTTAAGTCGACAAGTTGGCAATAATGAAATAAAATTACCACCCATTTATTTTTGAGAATTTTATTTCTTTGATCCTGGCCAAAACCCAGACTAATTTCTCCAGAATAAATTTCACAATGTATTTTTTGGGGGAATAAACGTAGAAGATGATAACCGAAAAATATTAACTTGAAATACCCTTACTTTACTCTACTTGAGTTTCAAGTTTTCTATTGTAAACTCTTTAGAAACTTCGAAATTTTGAAAAAAAGTGAATATTTATACTTCAGCAAACGTTATATATTCATTATTAAATAAGGTGGACAAGTACAAATAAAAAATATTAAATTGAGTTGAGAAGTACTCCTGTAATGTTCGTGAATGTGACGAAATCTTGGCTGAACAATGCATCGTAAAGTCATCCATTCATTTATTTTACACAACAGGAGGATTGCATTTCTTTTATGTAGGATAAGGACAATCATGCATAAAATAGTGACTTTCTATGAATGAGTTTTAAAAAAAGATAAAAGAATATCGTAATACATATATTACTCTAAACTTACATGATTTTTACAAGTAACAATTGTTTATTGAAATTTCAATGGAAAAAAAAAACTGTTCAAGTCGTACTGACAGTTTCTAGAAAAAGTTCTAGTTCTAGTAGTTCTACCTACTTTTTATTCCCCCTGCATAATTATTTAAAACGATTAGCTTAAAAATTAGTTTCACACAAGATAGTATACAAAGAAATAATAAATTTATACATAAAAATATGGTGGCTTTATGTCCTAACGTCTTTAGAAATAGGTCTCTCCAAGTTTACAACCTTTAAATGACAATAAAAATTTACTCAATGTGATAATTTAATTATGAGTATTTCTCATTTATGTGTTTAATTTTTCAAGAGAGATTTTAAGATACTAAATTGTTTACTGATTTAAAGATTTGTCCAACAATAAATTTGCTTCTACTGGCCGTTTTCCGTATTTCAGTAATACCTTTCTTGTTAGTTCTGTTATTATTATCACAACTGTTATCAATGTGCTAAGAAGCATTGTGGTGAATTACAGCAAAGCAAAACCTGCAAGGATGCGGAAACCCTGCGGAAGGAAGGCGAAGTCCACAGTAATCCTCACTCGTAATTCATCTATTTCCTAATAATGCAAAGAAACAAATGAACGTCCGACATTAAGGAGCTACATAGTTTAATTAAGTAATGAATATTTAAAAAAGTATACAATAACCTAATAGTTTTCCTTGATATCTTTTAGATCGTATTAAAAAATAAATTTTACTGTAATTTGAAAAGATACAAACCAAACAAACAACCTAAAATGTAATGTATTAACATATTCTACATAAAAGCACAAATAAAATACGAGATAAGTATCTGTGACAGAGATTTATGCTCAGAACGTCGAGTACAAAACACCCTGAACTACACACGCGCGCGCACACACACACAAACACACACACACACGCACGCACGCACGCACGCACGCACGCACGCACGCACGCACGCACGCACGCACGCACGCACG
>KZ807513.1:359122-371974 GCA_000696205.2 Oncopeltus fasciatus | reverse complement strand
TATGTAGTATATATATATATAAAACAGGAAAACGTAATGGGAAGAATTATTTAAATATACATTCAAATTCACATGTGTTGCATGACTAATCATCGTAAGGAAGAAAATCCTTTGTAATCTTGCTTTTTTTCTGTAAAAAAAGGTGATATACTACTTTAAATTTACATATTTGAACACAGGCCAGTATGTAAATCTTATACATTAAACCGCACAATGTATGCAAATAATTGTTTTCAAACATGATATTAAGCTAAGTTAGTTTTAAAGCTTAGCGTGGTCCCTTCAGTTCATGTGTAGCAAGTTTCACGTGTAGTAGAACACATTCGTCGTGGAGCGAATCTACGCGCAAGTTGTCGTGTCCGATCGCCCCGCACTCGTGCTCTGACGTCTGCAGCGGATTGCACGTGCCCCAGTGGAGAGGCCTGCAATGTGTTCTCTCTTATCTACACTTCCTTTATCGACACTGCACTAAATCTCCAGGGCTGGCGGACGTCTGCGGGGAGCCGGACTCTCGCCGCTACACAAATCCATTAGCGATTATCTCAGGATCCCCCCCTCCCCTTCCACTCTCTCTCTCTCTCTTTCTCTCTCTATCTTTCACTCACTCACTCTCCATCTATGTCAGCCTTGGATGATCGAGATGATCACATCATGCCGATACGTTTGGAGCTCTGCTGGCTCGCATTCCCGAGACGACAGGAAGTTGTATCACGTAAGTCTTACTAGAGAAAACTCGGATTATCGAGTAATGACTACGACAGGTTCTCGTGGGCGAGGAGCGTAAGACACATCGGAATGCCCCAGTAGCTGCAGCAGGAATATATTTAGGAATGCATTTTGCTTCTAGAGTTAAAGGGTTGTTGACCTTCCAAAGGGCCTATTTCATACATTTTCATTCGACAATAACCAGTAGACATGCATATTTAAGGGTTAAACAAAGAAAAAAAAAATTATATACGTATATATACATACATATATAGTTCCAAAATACCCCGAAGGACACCCGGTGGTTAAGCTATTGGAATCCTGAGCAAAAGGTCTCATGATCAATGCCTCACAGTTCGCAGCTGATGTTTTATTCTCTCCGTGTTTGTGTTTTTAAAACTCAGAGGATTCCTGGTGAACGCCAAGGATCACCCAGCCTCATTTTGAATCTATTCTCCATTAAATAGGGAAAAGCAAGTAGATAGAAAGTTGGGCTTGGATGTCAACAAAATTGTTATTGAAAATAATGTGGACTTAAACATTTTCTTACTTCAAATAACTAAAGAAAAAGAAGGTTTTAAACGTAAAATAAAATACTTGCAATCTTAGTTTTTACTTGCATTTATATTAATTTATTATATANGTTCATAAAAAGTGCTGAGCAGAGAATCATACTTCATGATTGCCAGTACACATTACAAAGTGAAATGGCATGAAAATTTATATTCTACTTCACCTATATGATTGTGATCAGTGATCTCTCACTGCCACGTTTATCAGTATTTGAATAAAATACTTTATTTATTATTATCGCGTTTCGGGTAGGATGTAAATAGAGAAGGTACATTCATAAAGGACAAGGTTTTGGTTTTAGTTATGAGCCATTGTCAGGACTAAGAGAAACACCAAAAACACAATATGTAATTTTATTATAAATAATGAAAAGAAATGCATATAGATGTCTGGCAATTTGAAAATATTAAAGTTATGAAGCTAATAACAATTAGTTTTTAATTGCCAGTCAGTTAAGAACTACTTTTAAATAGTATATTGTATAATTTCACAAATATTTCAAATAAAATAATAATAGCTTTAGGTAAATAATCTAAAAGGTTATTTTCACTACCAATGAATATAGAACTATCATACCGAACAGAAGATGGTTTGCAGAAACGAATGAAGACGGCTAATAGAAAGTATGATAATAATAGCTTTATTTACAATCTGAAACGTTGAATTTTAAGACTGCTAGAAAAAAAACAATTTAAATCGTTGCTTATTTTTTCAGACAAATAAAGATCCACCAATTCTATCTAAACCAAGAGCGAATGATTCTTTACATAAGGTTAGAAACATTTGCTCATCATTCGATATAAACATTTTAAATTATCCAAATTATACTAGTTGTGCTTACCATTTAAAAAGAATAAGGCAGAGAAACAAGAGATTTAGCTTATATGCACTGAAATATGTCAGATATAATAATATTAAATATTTAAATATCACATCTTGACCGATGCGCTTCAGTGTCATGATGCCAATTCTTTGATTTGATAAGTAAATTCTTCAAAATAAAGGCATTAATGAATATTCACAATATAAATAACACATAAGAGTAATTAGCATTTTATTAATACATTTTTCAAGATATCCTTCCCTAAGTGAATAAATTTCCGAGAGAAAAGTTGCTTGTTTTCTTCCCTGTATTCTATGGTCTATTGTCGGGGGAATATAAGGGGCGATGAGAAGGGTTTGGACAAACAGGGACTTTAATTCTCTAAAAGGAGGATAAAAAGGATTACCCCAAAGCTGTAGCTAAGCCTTGGAGATAAGAGTACACCACAGCGCCTGTCACTTCTTACAATGCCCGCCAGGTTACACGCCTACTTCCATCTTCATACACAGAATATCAAAATTCCATCATACATTATAGCAGGACTCCTGGAGAAAAAGAGCAATTGAATATTAAGGTAATTTGAGGGAAATGTTAAATATCCTGAAGCTTCCTTTAAGCCTACCAAGAGGGGAAATAAAGGATTACCATCTTTCTAGCCTGTTAATTAAAAAAAAAAAAAAAAAAAAAAAAAAGTAAATAATTTATTCATACATTAATATTTCCGGTTAATTAGCAATCCATTGTTCTTTTTGAATAACAAAAACTCCACCAAATATGTTTTATGAATGAAAAACCTCGTCGAATCAAATATTTGAAAATAAAAAAAGGCAAATAATAATTCATCACTTTAGATAAAACATCACCCATTAGATAAAAATGTAGTTGAACTAATTGAGCTACAAATACAATGAGTTTTTACTCCTATGCAGTATTATGTAGTATTACATTCAACAAGTGTAACGTTGTTTACACTTTGATTGTAAACATAATTCAGGAGGAATAAATAAAAAGTAGATTATTTTTTAAAAGAAAGAATTGTTAAGAAGCAAAAACAGGTGTAGTAAGAAAGAAAATCTAATAAATTACAACTCCATAATTTATTCGAGGATTTACGGCGCTCAACTGCAGAGGTTATCAGCGCCCTGACAACTCCATAATAATTTAGTTTGTCCATAATTTTTTACGATACCTGGGCTCTTCTCTGAGGACGGGTTACGTCCCGGGATAGACGAGCAAGGACAACAATGTACGCCATCAAAAATTATAATGTTTGTATGTACAGAATAATTTTTTGTAATAAAGAGTTATATATATAAATTTTAAATAGACCTGTATTTTGCAGGTAAACCTAAACTCCCATTTTTCAAAATTTGCTCATTTACGACATTTTTTTGGNTTTCTAGATCGCTTTTAATCATATTCTGAATGATATGATCCAATCTTCTTTTAGAAGATGATTTGAATTTGCTCAGAACGATTGAAGATTATATTAATTTAGTATATGAAATTATATTATTCATAATTATCTGGTTTCGGTGGTGATGAAAATAACGAAGGTATATTCATATTAGCCAAGGTTTTGGGTTTTAGTTATAAAGCATTGTCAGGACTTAGACAAAACACCAACAACACAAAATATTATATACTTCTTTAACAACCTTCTATACTCCTGTTTCAGCATTCTAATAAAGGCTAAGCGTGAATCGTGGGGTTGTGACAAACAAAAAGACTTGGCGTATGGAAAACAAATTATGAAGATTTGATTAGATGTTTTATTGGGGGTTCTAGTTTTTTGACCGTAGAAATAATTATTAGATATTTTTATGTTGGGGTTCGGTCAAGGTAGATCCAAAAAGTACAATTTAAAGAATGTGTATTTTTTAATTATTTGCCAACGTTTTGACTTATATTGTAAGCTATCTTCAGAGCTATCACATGAAATATTCATGACTGAGAATATGGGATCCTGGTGACACGACATCCCCTCACGCTTTTATGATAGTCCTGAAGATGGCTTACAATGTGAGCCGAAACGTTGGCAGATAATTTTAAAAATACACATTCTTTAAACTGTACTTTTTGGATCTACCTTGACCGAACCCCAACATAAAAATATCTAATAATAATTTCTGCGGTCAAAAAACTCTCCATTTAAAAATGAAGATTTGATTTCGCCAAATATAACAGATAGGTAAGAAACAAAAGTTCTATAATATTCAAATCAGATCAATCCTATTACTTCCAACAGAGAGTTGTGATCTGAACAGGTAGGGGTAAGAATCTGCAACAATATTTTCATAGTGAACCTTTATCCTTCTATAAGAAGCGTTAAGAAATAGGTTATGCAAGAACAGCCGTGATGTTAGGAGGGACTCCATTGCCAATGGAAGTTGCTTCTCTCTCAGCCGTATCTCCAATCTTCCAGAAGTGTGTGAAATAGTTTAGCCCTTATTTATAACATTATCAAGGCACACATACATAGATGAAGGGCTCAAGCGTTTATGATACAGTTTCGGTTGATGGCTTCAGGACAGCTAAATATACCTCCATTATCATAAACTTTCTTGATCATTAGTTCGACAATATAATCATTTTCGGAACGTGACCTGTTTGAGACAAATGATTGCAGATAGAACCCAAAGGCCAATCCCCCACAAGATGACAGTTGAAGACTCATGTGGGACTCATATCGGCAAATGATTATCTAAAATGTAATTTCGCGGCTCTTCCCGAAGAACTGACATAGAGAGTAATGACGTTATTTGTGACAGGTGTAGAAAGAAGGCATGCACGGTCACAGCTGATACGCGAATCAAATTGAATTTCCCGCCCCTGAAGAGGGGCTATGACAATGGCAGACCCCAGGGGACACAACAGGTGGTGTTCGGACTCTTCCCACCTGATAGGTCCTCACTCTACCACTGTCTCCTCCTCACTCGCGTTACTCCTCCTAAATCCCAGATCTAGCGAATTTCAGCATTTGGATTTCCAGCCGAAATGTTATTCCGATAAGAGTGATTATACAAATATGTATAAATGTTGGGAAAAAATATTGGGCTGTTCATTCATTTATATTGTCTACCGAAAGTATAGGAGATAAGAGCTCTGATAAGAGCTTGAATAATTTTAAAAGTATAACACAAGAAATACAGCATTACAATCCTTCTGCTGAAGAGTGCGCCCTACGTGTAGGCCTATTTTGCGAGGGAAGTTATTTAAATAGAACTCTAATATCGAGATGAATATAGGTTTAAACTGAACTCAATGTATAGGATATATTGAGGTGAATTTATTTAAATATGGAAAATTATTTTTATAAAAATATCAGTACTTTTTTTTCTCGAAAATCCAATTAATATAGCTACAGTGATTGTCGTTGCTACCTGCAGTTTAAAAAATTACTCGATATTTTCCCTGATACTTTTAAGTACTCATATGTGTGTGTCAGTGTTATAGGCCATAGTTTTCAGTTGTTTTTGTTTGGTGAACAATTCAGGAGGATAAAATGAAAATTGTTATTGACTATCTTTGTCATTATTAGCGCTAAGAAAAAAAAAATTAACGTGATAATAGCTGTAAAATTTAATATTTTAACATTTCCATTATAATTTTTTTTAAGCATATTAAAGAAGAAATTCAAGAATGAAACCAATTTTCCCAACCAATTTCCTTCGAGAAATGGGCAACCAATTTTATTTTTAAAAACATAAATACCAAATTCGATATCAGGCTTACAATTGTAAATCGTTGAATGAATTACTTTTTGACTGATTTCAGAAAAGAATGGGGAGGTTTAGAAGAAGGAAGAAATAAATCTTCTGTATTATTAGCGTCACGGGGAAATAAATGCACAGAGCACGATAGCTGTAAAATGTAAAATTTTCTGATTTCCGAATTCTATAATATAAAAAAAAAAAAACTCCGACAATTAATGAGTATATGTAATATTATCATTTAAGATTGCAGTTCAGTTCACCTACTCTTTGAATGTTAAATAAATTTGTTTTTATTGTAATCAGATGGGGGAGGAGTTAAACATCAAGACTAAATTGAAAACTCTATCTATATCTTCGTTATTCTCCTCCGTTTTATGGATATAATTCAAAGAGAATACTCTAAAATTTAATTTTCTGTCATTCATGCCCTGATTACGATTTTTCAAAAGGCACTATACACTAAGGAGTATGGTTGAGTCCTCCCCATCTCGACTTTAGGCAAATTGGCTTCACCTATAGGTACATTTTTTTTCTTTAAAGTTTTTATGACCCTTTACAAAAAAAAAATCTTCCTAAATGACAGATATAAAATCTTCTAAGTTCACGCAGAAGTACTTTCATTTTATTTTTGTGTTTTATTAAAGAATAAAATCATTATTAACAGGTTTACATTACACAGATACAAATATTCATAAACGAAGGAATTTGTCTTGCATTTTCAAGGTTTAGCTCCCTTGCACGTTTTGTTTAACAATTCGCCATTAAACTTCTTAGCACAATAAAGACAGCACTAAATTTAATAGTTAAGTTTTAATGAAACATCTAATTTCAACAATATTTTACCCGTTGAATTTAATACGGTCCCAGCTGGCAATTTAGACAATACGTTATTATTATCTAAATGTCTAAATATTTGTATTATCAACTATATCTATATATAAAAGTATTACTACTCTTATACATAAGTTATGTAAGTAGGATAACTAAGTCCTAACTAGCCGAGGGGTTAAGACTTAGTAATCCTAAGTTGTAAGGCAAGTTTTCGAATGAGGCAAAGCCAATCAGAATTATGCATAAACATATTCTCTCATGTGAGATAATTGACAAACTTGTTGTCGATATCCATAAGGTATAACAACACTCTGGACTTAACCAAATAGGGTTAATTTAATTTATACATATTATTGAATAACATTTTTTTGTTAAGATTACAAATAGCTGCTAACCGATAAGGGTGGGCGTTTATAGTTAATTATTAGACATCCAGAATCATTTTCAGCATATATACTTCATACGTGGTAATAAAACTTTAATCATTCCCAATTATTTCCACATATGGGGCAGATATGTTATGTTAGGAAAGAATTCGTCATTTCTCGTTAAGCAATGAAACCCCTATGTAATTATTTCTTATGGGGGTTCATCATTCTTAAGTAAGGCTTACATGGCCTTATTATTCAGTTCGTTTTTAAAATTGTATTAATTTATTTGTATAGTACTTGTCTGCTTTATTATAATTAATAATATTCACAGATAATTTAGTTTTGTACATAATTTGTTTTTGTATTCTTCAAATATTATTTTAAATGCTGAAATTTGGTTTATGTGTCACAAAGTACAAGCCATTAGAAAATATCGAATGTGTGAAAAAACTATACATTATAAACAGAAAAAAAAAAAGAATTTCTTTCAAATATGACTCCAAGGCCGAAAAGGAATGGATTTACAGTACTGTATAAACACACTGTTAATTGTTCATTGTCTCAGAGAAACTCAGCAATACATCTTATAATTTTTTTTTTTTTCGTAGTATTTAATCCCATGCAAATTTTAACAATTTTTAGTGAAAGGGAACAGAATAAAATATCTTACTGTCCCAAGGACTAAGGACTGTCGAAGGAGATCCAGGTTTGATTCCTGGTTGGGACAGTTAGATTTTTTATTTTGTTCCCTTGCACTAAAAATTGTTAACAATACATCTTTGATCTTTTCATAGTTTTACTGCTTTAAACTAAAAAGACAGTTTCTTTTCTCTCTCGCAGGGTTTACATTTTATTTTATATATATGTGTTATATATATGTATATATTTATTTATTGTTTTAGATAACCGTTGAACAAAAGTTATAGTAACTTTCACCTACCTGATGACACTCTCTGGTGATAAATTAACAGTTTAAGGTCAATATGCACATATAATAAGCCAATGAACATATAAATATTGTTGAATATGCAAAGTAAAGCTATAAGACGCCTGAGTGATAATAACAGGGAGAGAGGGATGTGATAAGGATCAGAGGCGAGACGCGCGTGTCCTAATCGGCAGATTGAGTGGGGCGGGGGAGGGGGCATATTTACGAGGCCAGCTGTTTGCATTCATGAAGGAGTACTCGCTCGAGACCGAGGGCTCTCGCAATGCCACTCGTGATTTACTGGGTCTCGGCTCGCCATCAAATCCCCGCTTCTCGCTAGACGAGGCGAGAGACAGGCGAGGATTACGTGCGAGGCGCGGCTTCACATGGCGACAGGTCGTAAAACCTCACCACATCTTCATCGCAAACTTATTAACTCACATTACATTTCGGTCCAACACACTTGGGATGTAGACCCATAAATCTGATAATGGAAATTAAACTTTGAAATATACAATGAATTTTGTTAAATTATTTGAATTCATATTGAATAAATAACCTTGAAATCCCTATTGTTAAAGGGGTTATCACAGCCCATTTTAATAAATTCCACTCTGACCTTTCCACGCATCTCAATCCTTTAGCCCAAACTCTATCCAGTATTATCCATTCTGATAACTCACCACGACGCTTGAACAGGGGAGAAAAGTCTTAAACTCTCTTAGTAATATTCTTAAATATGTTCATAATTATAATCCTTTTGTAAAAATTCTATAAAATGTGAATGTCACAAAATTAAATTTTTACCTATTATCTTTTACTAACAGACTGTTATAAATAAAGATTTATTAATTAAAAAAAAATTATCTTTTACAAACCGAGTATCGACCGCATTTTAAAAAGGTCTACTCAATCTATGAGTTCAAACATTTTTTTCTTTTTGAATGATTTTAAAAAGCGTTTATCGTAAAAATAAATTTTTTAAGAAAACTAAATTTTGTTGAATTGCTTAATGTACCACAATTTATCACATCACGACCCAAGCCTTTTTTTTCTTTTTTTTTTCTACCGTTATACCGTTATGGATTTAGAGTGAGCACCATTGGCTACTTCCATTCCCCACACGAGAGCTATTTATGTATTCAAACCCAAGACAAATTTTATATTCCTTCATGCTGCTTATGTTTTTTAAAGATATCTACTAAAAATCATATCTGAGAGAAAATATTGATAGAACTATATGCCACGAAGAGTGAAAAATATAAAGAAAAATACGATGAAATTCGCGAAGAAAGTTGTTCCAGCAACAAGAAGAGGAGAAAGTATGACAAGGAGTGATGGAGTGTATTTTGCATTTACGTATGTCAACATATGCAGCCTTGTCAAGTGGAAGTGTACTGTGTACATAAGTCGACAACGCTACATCGCCGATTTCTAGAAACACACTACACTTTCCAAGAAACATATCTTCTAGTTGGCTTTATGTATGGATGTGACACATACCATTTATATTATATTTAATATATATTATATTTAGACCATAAATACAAATGATTGAATGACGCGATATTTCCTTCTAATTTTGATAAATTAAAAAAAAAAAAGCGTATGTAACAAAGAAAGGATTACGTTCAACAGGCAAATCTTGGAGACAGATATTATCTTCAGCAGAAAAGTAAGCTACTATATGAAGAAGGCACATATAATTCCGATATTGGGAATGAAACAATCACACCCCTCCCTCAATATGTTTAAATCCGTCAGACTACTGGAGAAAACTCATATAGGAAGCAAACGAAAGAGAACGCTACTCCTCATGGTAGTTAGGTAAGCTTGATATCTCACTTATCAGAAAACTTATCACATCAAATATTCTTATAGTATGGGTAATATAAGTGTGTGAAGAAAGATATAATTTGTTTTATTATTAGATGATTTTAGTTGGGGTTCGGTCAAGGTAGGTCCAAAAAAAAAATACAAATTAAAAAAAAGTGTACTTTTTTATAAAAGATTATCTGCCAACGTTTCGGCTTACATTGTAAGCCATCTTCAAGGCTGCCTATCATGAAGACGAGAGTGGACGTCCTGTCCTTATGTTCACATTTCCATGACACCAAGTTATGTTGTATGTTCAAAAGGTGAGTTTTTTTTTTTACCGTAGATATTATTATTAGATGATTTTAGTTGGGGTTCAGGCAAGGTAGGTCCAAAAAAAAATACTAATTTGAAAAAAGTGTACTTTTTTACTTATAAAAGATTATCTGCCAACGTTTCGGCTTACATTGTAAGCCATCTTCAGGGCTACCTATCAGGAAGACGAGAGAGGAAGTCCTGTCCCTAAGTTCACATTTCCATGACACCAAGTTATGTTGTATGTTCAAAAGGAGAGTTTTTTTTTTTTACCGTAAATATTATTATTAAATGATTTTAGTTGGGGTTCGGTCAAGGTAGATCCAAAAAAATAAATATAAATTAAAAAAAAAAGTGTATTTTTTTTATAAAAGATTATCTGCACATGTTTGGGCTTACATTGTAAGCCATCTTCAGGGCTGCCTATCACACAGACGAGAGAGGACGTCCTGTCCTTAAGTTCACATTTCCATGACCTACCTTGACCGAACCCCAGCTAAAATCATCTAATAGTAATATCTGCGGTCAAAAAAACTCTCCTTTGTGATTTGTCTTGTCTAGCTGAAGAGAATTTGACTAATATATTGACTAATATATTATTCCTCAGAATCAATATTGCCTAATAAAAATATACAAATATGTATTTAGGAATCCTCTCTCCCTTTAACACATGGTTAGGGAAATTCCTGACCTCTGAATATGAGATAATAGATATCGAAAATACTTATCTATATCAAATTCAACGAACGTTCAATAAATCTAATCCTACTCTATATAAATAAGTTATTTTATTATATGATATTAAAAATGGTTGATGTTTTAAGTTTATATTAATTTTTTTTTAAAGAATTACTTATATAGTCAATTAATGACGGTGTAATTGATGTCAGTGATGACCCTCCGTCTTGTTATTCTTCTCCAAATATAAGACAGAAGATCTTATCCTAAGCAAATTACAATTTCATAATTAATTGAGAGTACGGGTAATACCTCGAGAATAAATGAAATATAATGAAGAAAATCTCTTGAGAAGAACTGTAAGGATCAGATTTTTTGTTTAGTTGTTCTGTTTGGAAAGACTTAGAGGATTCTTAGTGTGCTCCTGGAAAAACAGCTCTAATTAAGAGCCATTCTTTAGGCAATAGGGAAAAATCAGGCAGGTGCTTCACCACACAGTTCGATATTATGCCATTGGTCAGTAAAATAAACATTCATAAGATATGAGGACCTCTTTGGAGTCAGGTTTTTTTTTTTTACTTTCCTATTCGGTATTTTTTCCTTTTCCTAAAAAGATAACACCTTAATGATAACGAGTTACAAATAAAGATAATGTTTTATAGATATTTCATGCTTTCTGCTTGGGAGATAAACTTTTTTTTTTAAATATAGGAGACCAAAACAGGGCAAATTGTTTAAGCATACGGTCCAATTAAAAATATAAATTGGCGCACTAGCTGTCTTAAAGATGGCATGTGACAGAATATGCGTTTGTTCACGTAGGCTTCGACGGTCGTCAGATGTATTTACCGTTTCTTTAACCCGGAAGAAGAAACGGTAAATACAGAATATGCGTTGTCGACAATTAATAATTGTCAGAAAGAAGAGATAGCTATCTTGTTTCCATTAGTGGAGAACTGGCATTAATAATTCATTTGTTCAAGAGGCAAGAGACTGTAGGGGATGGAGAAGAATCATATACACACCCCAAGCTCAGATACTCCCCCAGCTGATTCTATTACGCTAAGAACGCTTTGAGGAATCGTAGAGGTCAGGAAATGGAGGAATTATTGTCAAGTCTGTGGAGGGAGGGGATCGTCCTCATTGGCTCAAGACGGAAAACCCCCGAACAATATAATTGCATACAATAGGGGCGGAGGGATTGAAAGTATTTAAATAATGATATTAGTTGTGGTATGCAATTCTGCGTTAAATTTTATACAAGAAATACAAAGAGAGCAAGAAAAAAAAATCTTACTACCTCAGCCGGGACTCGAACCAGGCCTCCTGTACAGAAAATTCAGTGATAGTCCCGTTCTAAGGTAGTAAGATTTTTTTTTCTGGCTCCATTTGCATTTCTTATATTAAATAAATTAATTGAATTAAAATAAATAAGGTAGTTGTGCCAAAAAGAGAATATCAAGGATTATAGATGTAATCCCCTCCGTGTAGGGGCGGCTTAAACTAAGACTAATATATTTCTCATGTTTTTTTGTTGTTTTTTTTTACATGGACATAAGTAATTTCAAGCGACTAGCTCGACCTAGAAAGGTGAAAAAGAAAATAAAGGTAAAAATATAATGTCACCCCACAGCAAGGAGGAGAAAGATGTGGGGGCGACGCTCAACCCTTAGGGTTCATTCTTTTCATCATAATTTAAAAATAAATCTCTGGAACAGGAATTTTGTAAACTGAATAAATTTCACATCACAGTTCATGAATTGCTTTCAAAATTTCCATTCCATGAAAAATACACCTAATCGTAACACAATAGTGAACAGATAAATCACAATATACAATGTTCCACACAATTACGAAATTCCTTCAAATCCCCCGTCCTAAGCAGGCGTCGTCGACTTCATAGATGACCGGTAGAATATACTAGCGAAAGGAGATGATGGGGTAAGACTCTAAGGCTTCAGTAGGACCGGCAAAGGAAGGAATCGTGACTTGAGGTCTATCACCTAGAATCTCACGCGATCTTAAGCCTTACGTATATTTATGGAAAAAAAAATTTAATTCAAAATCATTTTTATGTAAAAAAAAAAAAAAATAAAA
>KZ807513.1:346531-359114 GCA_000696205.2 Oncopeltus fasciatus | reverse complement strand
CGAAGAATCTGGAGTATATATATATAGGTATACACATAATTTAAATAACGTGGAGTTTGTATTTAAGTTATTGAAATGGTGAAAATGTTGTCTCTCAATAACATTCCGCATAATGAAAGAGTAATTTTGGAAAAAGCTCCTCGAAAAAGCCATTCAGGTTTTTGGGGATTTCGCTTACCAAAAGAATCTCCTTCAAGCAGTGGGGGGTCTTTTGATCGCGATGAGCCTGACTTCTGAGGGTAAAGTGCCAGCCACATCCGATATTTACTCTTGCCTCAGTGGAACTCACTAAGCCTTGGGCTTCATTAGACCAACTTTATAAAGCGAATTTATATTTCAGGATTTGAAGCAAATTTTGAACTTCAGCATTTGACTAACATAATTCCAGGCCTTTAACTAAAATTAGTGTTCTAAATTTATAAAAATTTTTTTTTGTTGTTTTTAATCCTTAACTTATCAGACTTGTCCTGGAAGCATAAATGGTAAATGCACCGGCCCGGATAGCAGGAGATTCAGGTTCAAGTCCTGGCTGGGACAGTTAGATTTTTTATTCGGTTCCCTTGCACTAAAAATTATTAATCTTTGTGTGGGATTAAATAAAATGTAAATATAAAAAAAATATTTATGAAATGAAAATTTAAAAGTAAATAACGAGAGTCATTTAAACAGCTTGGCAATGTCAGCTCCTCCGAGCATAAGACGATATATTCGTCGGCCTCCGAGGTTAGACTCTCGACACTAGTGCGGGGAATTTAATAACTTATCAGGCCTGTCCTGATAGCGTAAATTGTAAATACACCGGCCGGGATAGCTAGAGATCTAGGTTCGAGTCCTGGCTGGGACAGTTAGATTTTTTATTCTGTTCCCTTTCACTAAAAAGTATTGTTGTTTATATTTTTTACTCATCTTTTCGTTTTGTATTTTGAATTTTAATATTTTGACTTTTGTGAGAAATTTGTTGTAAGACCCTTTTTAATTTTTACATATATTTATTAAACAATTACTTTATTTATTTTAAAGATTTTGTTGTATTAAATCTAAATTGCCAGAAAAGGAACACTTGCAAGCTTAAAAAATCCTAAATAAGACTTATTTCTTTGTGTTTAAAACCCTTCCCATATCCCCTGAAGCTGTCTAGATCATATTAGTATGCACCCATCACTCGACAGCGAGAATCCGTAAACAGCTATTTACTTTTTAAGAACTCTAAAAATGATCACAGCCGAAAAAGATTTGAGACAGGTTAAGAATGTTTCACTTGCTCTATTTGCAAATTTACTGCATAAGGACAAAAAAATATGGAAGAAACTATTAACAGTAACGTTAATTTATTTTAATGTTAATATTTCCTACCGTCTTTCATCTAAGATTTGATATAAAAATTTTCCATGTATTACCTATTAAAAAAAAACTCTCATGAGCTAAAATATGTTGCATAAATTACTAAATAAATATATAATACGTTACGATTATTTTTTTAAAAAGTGTTATTAATATGTTAAATAGGTAATTTGTTATAATTTATATATATCATTTTATTTTTAACTAAATTTATTAAATGCTAAGTAAATTTTTTACAATAATTAGTGGATTTAAAAAAAAAAAAAAAAAATTAAGGGATTGTCCACTGACATAAGTAATAATGTCATCCATAGAGAACAAACTAGAACTGATAGCTGTGAAGCCAGTAGTACCTGTCTATCCAACTAGCCATTGAAATATCACCTAAACAATCCACAACTAATCAAAGGTTTTCCTACAAGGCCATCTTCAGCAGAGTGACCAACATTTTCTTTCTCCAACTTTTTCTCATTCTGAAAAAGACACTTTAGTATACGAAATGATAGAACGATCAGGATAGAATCAACGCAAGATGGATTCCCAAACTCTAACTTGATCAAAAAAGCTTCAGACTGAGACATCTTTTGATTATATAGACATAGTAATTTGCAATCCCAACAGAGAAATGCGTATTTATATATATNATATACACTAACACACACACACACACATATATATATATATATATATATATATATATATATATATATATATATAGGCAGCGTATGTTCCATTGGTGGATTGAATGTATTTTAGCGTGGTATTCGCAAAGCGAACACTTATCCAATGTTCATGAGATATCTAGTGCAGTGAGCAAGGATTGTGATGTTTATTGAGGGCTAGGAGACTTCTGCGACTAATTCCGTTGGACATTGACTGAACTGGTTCATCGAGTGGCTGCTACGTACCCTGGAACTCGAAGTGTGGAGGAATGATGGACACAGTGACTGAGTGCAGAGGAGACTGTCCAGCAAGGGATACCTGGCATTCCCCACCTAAGCCCATTTCATTACCTGTCCACAGTTCTGAACAGGAACAGAAGACTTGTGAACTACCACTCTACCAGCTTTGTACTGAAGTGCTTCCAACTCGACCAATGCGGCAGCTCCGGTTTTCCGAAGAATCTGGAGTGAGGCACTAACGAGTATCTCACTCTTGCAGTAATATTTTTTGAGGAAGCTTTTAAATCGTCGATAAGGCCCAAAAATAATGGACCGTATTAATTTTTCTGTCATAAGAAAGGGAAAGTTTTCCACTCAAGTCTATTGATAGAAGATTATCAGGACCTTAGATGAAACTATGAAAAAGATCACAATCCAGTTATAAGTGCAAGGCTTCAGAAATGTGACATGTCATAAGTTCTAGCACGCGATCAATGGGGCAAGAGAGAACACCACCATACTGCTAGGATAAGTAGATTTATGACCACCCGGCATATCTGGGAGATATTTCTGAAGAGAGTCATATTCCTTCCACGAGTGCTTACATGTACAATTATTTAGGCAGATACATTTCCTTTGTAAAAAAATTTCAACTAGAGGGTAAGGGAAGAGAATGAATAGAGCTCAAAAAGTTTTCTGCGAATGAAATGGCGGAAAAAATATAATAAAATTGGAATGAATTGACTGTGAATAATTTTTAAGAATTATATGAGATGTAAGTATTAAATTCCACGAAGGTGCATAAAATGTAGTTATAAAATAATCTCAAAATACCTGCAATGCAGTTCCTGATTGGTAAAAATTGAAAAACCATTAATTACCTGAAACAAAAAAAAAAAAGTCTGTAATTAAAAAATATATACAAATCTCATCTGTGTATGTTGTGAATAATGTATTTTTATTTTATTTTACAGATACTGCCTAATAACAAATACAAATGAGCTTATTTATAAATTATTAATTAACAATAAAAAGGTTTAATACATATATAACAGCAAAAGACACATGTATTGGGTTCTCAAAATTAAAATAGAAAAAGATTTGTTGAAGATTTATGAAATTATTAATTTTAGAAAAATATGATTATGGAGGTTACCGGTAATTTAGTTAATATACTCTAAGAAAATAATCATAAGGAAAATAAAGTGTTTATTTTTGTAAAATATTAGACTCATTTGGATGGAATCTGAACAAGTGATAAAACCTGAATTAGTACTGAAGGTTATAAACATTTGTACATGAGTGTATCATACCTATGTGTAATATATCTTAACAGAAAACTTATCACATCAAATATTCTTATAGTATGGGTAATATAAGTGTGTGAAGAAAGATATAATAAATATTATTATTAGATGATTTTAGTTGGGGTTCGGTCAAGGTAGATCCAAAAAAATANACTCAAACGAGCCTTTTCTACTCATGCGATAGCCACTTTGTTATTTTTTAGTTTTTCATTGCCAAAAAATAGCAAAATAATTCTATATTAACATAAAGAGTGAGAGAGAGGGAGGGGGAGAGAGAGAGAGCTTTTAACATGGAATGCAAAAAAATTTTCAAATTATTTATTTTCCTAATAATTAGTTTCTTGAAATTTTTATAGAAAAATATTTATACGAAAATTTCATTTTATAATATCGAATAAAAAATTACATATACTTATTGACGAAGATTTAATTTTTATAGTTATAAATGTCAAACATAAAAAATAAAAGGATCATACGAGTAGTAAGTACTACGGACAAAACAGATAAAAAATGCAATATGCATTTTTTTTTTTTTTAAATGCTTGCTGAAAGGTTAAGTCACGCTGTAGGTTCGAGTTCTGCTGTGAGGACGCAATTTATTGCCCCTTCATTGTCATAGTTGCATAGAATAAGGTGGTAACCTATTAGTTACTAGTCCACTCCCCCTCCATCACAGAAGAGCGTGGGCGGCTTAAAAAATGGATATCAATGAAAATATTCAAGAATTGCAACACAAGCAAGCCGGATGTGCTGTCAAGGAAATATCAAATTATTTGAATACTGAAATTAGTTGTGCCATTTATTCCCACGTTAATTTGATACAATTTATGCAAGGGAATAAAATAAAAAAATCTTAATACATCAGCCGGGGCTCGAACCCGGATCTCCTACCGGAGTAAAAGATCCAGGTTCGAGTCCCGGCTGAGGTAGAAATATTTTTTTATTCTATTCGCTTGCATCTTTTGTATCAAATTCTTTGTTTACTCGCATCCATGTGCTTTCTGAATGAAACACAATAAATCCTCTTAAGCTCTATCTGAGTCATTTGGACAATTTTTTTTTTCATTTTGATCCAGAAAATCTAAAAATCTACATTTCTATTGAAAAATTTTCCCACAGGAAGCCTAAAAATAAATCACAATTTCTCTTTACACGGGGGAAGAGAATGGGAGGCCCCTTTTCACATGGGAGTGATTTTGAGGGAGATAGAAAAAGAACGAGAGATTTTTTTTCTGGGGGGTTTCCATCAAATTGTATAACTTCCATTCCTGACAGTTTCAAATCCCTCTTCTGGAGCAGTCGTACTTCACTTCATGAAGCCACTTGCGAGATAAAAACTGAACTGTTAAAAATTCACCAAAATGTCAATAGGTTCTTGAAAACATGGCCTACATTTTTCTAAATTATTGTTATCTTTTTTGGTATGTTCCCAAATTATCCTAATCTAAAATCAAATTTATTAAGTCACTCTGATTTATCTTTTAAAAAATATGGTATATGTTGTTCCTTCGTGATGATTTTTTTTTTCAATTTTTTAATTTAAGACTTTTTTTTCAATAATTAAAAAAAAAGAAACAACTTGAGAAATTAAAAAAGGATAAATTATTAAATTTTTTTTTGTTGGGGTTCCTTCAAGGTATCCCTTGATATCCATATTACCTTGAGCGAACCCCAACAAAAAAACATCTAACAATAATATCTACGGTAAAAAAAAAAAACTCACCATTTCCACAAAAAAGTTAAAGGTATTGAAATATAATTTGACAATTAATATACATTGATATTTGAGCTTACACGCTTAACAAAACTTATGATAATAATAATAATTATTATACATGATGTATTTATTCAATTAGTAATAATGGAAATATTTTTAAGACCTAATTGTCAGTACAAAAATTAAATGATAATGGAAGAATCTCTAAGGCTTAACTATCACCACAAAATTTAACTAAAGGTAATTATAGATACATAGAGGCAAAAATGTATTTAAAATATTATCTACTTCTCGAGAAAAAGAAAAAAAAAAAACAGGAAAAAAAAGCAACCTTATAACGATAAATCTGAGAGAGATGTGATACTATTCTTTATGAATGAAATGAAATCTTGAATGGGATTTTTACACGATCAATATGTAGACGAGGCTGGCTCTCACTTCATACACGGCGTGGAGGTATACGCTCATTAAGGCTCACTACAGTGGAGCAAGCAACAGCCCTGCAGCAACAGTGTCGCTCCTTCGACAAGGATTTAGATTGAAGAAATACTCGACAGGATGCGACAGAAAAATGAAGTCGTCCATAGCGACAGAGATCCGTGCAGTTGAAGAAGCAGCCTAACCAACTGCGATGAACCAATAGGCGACCTGCCATATGAGAATTTTAGGTAAATCTGTCTCAAGTTGCAGTACCCTTTCCAAATGTTACCTTTAGACTCTAGAATATGGAGGAAGACATACAGGCTCCTTCGCAGAACTTCCGATTCCAGCTCTCAGCCCATATCAGCCGACCACTAGCTCTAATCATTCTTTTTCTCCATTACAAACATTTGACTTGATCAGAAGGTGATAAGAGTTTTTGCAACATTGATGAATATTTCAGAGAAGGACAGCAGGGTCCCATATTTCCTTCAGAAGCCACTCTGAGCCGAGGACCTTTGAACATGATAAAATAGATGCTGGTTGAAACATTTAGAGCAATATAAATATCGATTAAAATATTAATATCAATGTAATGATTAACTCTATAAGTTTATGTAATATATTATTTATAAAACCTAATTTTTCTTGACCACTACTCACATACATGGGGTGAAAATACTACAATTAAAAGACAAAAACTCAATCGACAACAAGGACTATTAGACTCATGAATATGAACTCCAATTTTTCGATAGAAAACAAACTGACCATCAACAAAACATAACGACAACCAATCTTGACATATGGAGTAGAAATATGGGGTGCCACCAAGCCTTCCAACAACCAAAGAATCCATACTTTTAAATTCAAAACTCTCAGAATAATAGAAAATGCTCCCTATTACGTATCCAATTCCTTTCTTCACCACGATCATAACCTCATTTCATCCCGCTTCACCTCATCCACTAGCAAAGTCTTTTTATTCCAACTCCAACCCATACAACCCTCTCCGTCGACTCAAACGAGCCTTTTCTACTCATGCGATAGCCACTTTGTTATTTTTTAGTTTTTCATTGCCAAAAAATAGCAAAATAATTCTATATTAACATAAATATAATAATTAAATAAAAGCTCTATAACATTTTTGCGTTATTAAGTAAATGGGTACCCAAGGTCTCTCTAACACTCAGGAATGACCACAGCGACTTAGCGGGCTCATTTTTTGCCCTCATATCCCATTCCGACACCTATGATCAGATTCTTACTTTCTTATATTTTTTATGTTCATCATAGATAAAATAGGCTTTGTTCATTCAGCTCCAGCTGGCTGAATTTTTCTTTTTATGATTTTAAAAAATATTTTAAAATTAAGTTGCAGTACAATAATCAATTAAGAATTGATTGTAGAATCGTTTGGAGAGAGCGGTATATGGAGGGAGTAAAGGTGGAATGGACCAATGCGTATGTTAGTGCTAGCCCCGAGAGAGTTGTCCCCCCCCCTCTCCAGGTGGTGGGTTACGGTACAGGTGATTAGAAAGGCGGGAGGAGTGGGGGCAGGCCCAGACTGGGTGAAGGTCGAAGTCTGGACTCTGTCTACCCACCCAGACCTGATAAGACCGTATACCCCTACGTTCAACATCACCCATCCACTGATATATTTAAATATATAAATAAATTCCATGGTACATCTTGCGGTAGATCAGCTAAGAAAAGAATTAAGTCACTGTCTATATACTTCTTGGTGAAATAATAGCAATTTCACTTTTATGTTTAAAAAAAGCATACATCCATTTGCCATCACAAATGAATTTTTATAATACTAAAATTATCATGAGTTAAAGACGGGCGTCAGAGGTAGTAAGTAAGATTTACTGTGTATGCCAGAGTAATGCTTTTAAAAAATCTTATTTTTGGCTACACTAATGCAAGACCAGTGAAGAATTAAATAATAATCTAAAAGGTTATTTTCACTACCAATGAATATAGAACTATCATACCTTCTATTATCCGTCTTCATTGGTTCTGCAAACCATCTTCTGTTGGCGAGCGCTTTCGGACATTGTTCATCTTCTTGGCCGAATACATATGTTCACTGTGTTCCCTGAACACACTGAGTTGAATACAGACAGTGACAGCGAACACATGTATTCGGCCTCGAAAATGGACAATGTCCGAAAGCGCTGCCCAACAGAAAATGGTTTGCAGAAACCAATTAAGACGGATAATGGAGGGTATGATAGTTCTATATTCATTGGTGGTGGAAATAAAATTTTAGATTATTTACTTAAAGTTGCAGTGAAAAATAATGAATAAACAGTCACCAAGAAGCATAATACAAGTTTGAGTAATAATCAATTAAATTAAAATGTATTGTTTATATATTCATGTTCCTTAGAGCCATTGTTAATGCTCCCTTCTAAGTATCGAATTCTACCCTTCACAATGACATCAAAATTGACCTCGTCAAAGACTTAACCCCTACTCGTTTCACCAAATTCCATTCCCGCCTCAAACAACATCCTAATCCCTTAGCCAATGAACTATCCTCCAAAACCCATCCCGATATTCCTACAAGGCAACTTAAACGGAGATGCCCCCGTATTCTTCTGTAACATACCAGTTAAGTTTATTTATTAACACACACACACACACACACACACATATATATATATCTTTTTAATTTTATTTTATGTACTACTTTTTTTAAAACTTTTCGGCCGTTCTCTCCCTCATGTCAATGCCACTCACAGCCATTAAAAACTTTGTGTGAGCAATTACAAAATGTAAACTTACTCACAGAATGTAACAACGAAATAAATAAATTTATTTATGAAATATTTATTTTCCATATAGTTAAAAGTAACTCGTCAAATCCATCGTCAAAGGAATGAAAGTGTTTTCTCCTTTAAAAGAATTGACTTTCACTAGTCACCACATTCATAGTCATTAAAAACCAATCTATAAGAAAGAGAAAAATAATCAAAGAAATTTCCATTCCCGTACTTAAAGAAAAGTGAAATATTATTAGTGATGATGTTCATTCTCGAACAAATAGAATGGGGATGAAGTACACAATGACCGATGATTTTAGTGATAGAGAGAAAGTAAGAAATACCCTACACAATGACTAAGAAATTGCAGTCATTTCCCTTGCCTTATTCATCTCTACTACTTACATTTATTTGTCCGTCTCTCCTATTCCCCTTCTCTCACCTCCTAAAGACTAATGGCAACGGCATTTATAAATTAGCGGGGTGAGCTTTTTTCAGTATATTCCTTTTTCCCCTTAGCATTCCTCTTAGCTTGATACACGACTCCAAGCTAGCAAATGTAACGTAAAAAAGAATAAAATCACATTGCTTTGATTTCATTCGTTTATGTAAAATTTAAGGGAAAACTGAAATAATTTTTTTTTTTAATTTAACACACAAAACTTAACAGACTTAATTTTTAAAATATATTTAGGAGATCAAAAAAATTCAGTCCAGCGGCTTCGAGACTTTTCCAGAGCAAGCTTTTATGGAAGAATATGAGTTTCGCTTCAAAAACACTAGAATCTTTCGCCCCGGTAGTGCAAGGGGTGTACAATGGTTCTATGATCTTACTATCCACTTTTTTTTTTTTGTAATTAAGTGCTCAACGCCAAGGATATAAGTACTTAAGAATCTACTCATAACGGTGCATATATTTTGAAAACTCTACTTTTTTCTCTCAGAAAGCTGAACCCAATCTGGCGGTTATTTATATAATTAAAAAATATTATTTAGTGAAGACAGTTTAATTCAGGAGAATCGGTTTTTTCGCAGTGATAGCTCTAACTTGGCCTAATGTCATTATAAGTCCTTCATTAAATACAGAATTAAAGGCCAACTTTTTTCTTTTACATTATAATAATTTATACTATACTACAACAAAACTCAGAGTATCTCTTTACTCCTCTCTGACGAAGGGCGAGGAGTTCTTCCCGAAAATTAATACCTCATCATAATTTTCTCTTTCTGTGTATTCACTACACTCCTCCTCCCACCTGATTTTATTTATTATATACATCGCAACCGCAAGTGTTTAATTTTTTACACAACACACACACACACAAACATACACACACATATAATGAACGTATGCAGGCAGCAAACACACACATACACAAAAAACGGTAAAAATTCGTGGGTAAAGTCATGCACATACAGAAATGTACCATGAAAACTTTCATTTCTAAAGAATTTCAATTATAATAACTTTTTTTTAATGATTCTTTCGCTAAAAAAGTGCTAAAATGTAAGCGAAGCCAGCAGTTCTTAAATTAGCTTTAATCTCCAGAAATATTAGTAATTTTTCTAATTAGTCGAAGGCCACTATTTACGAAAATTAACTGAAAATTGGCTTCACCCGTAATACTTGAGGAGGGCAAACAATGGAATTCCTCTCTTGTCTGGGGGAAGATGCTGTAAGCCACTGTCAGATTGCATTGCAGTCTGATCTGTCAAAATGCCTGACAAACAAAGGTAATCACCACACTACCATATAGAAGGGAACAAAAAACAACATAAAAACACTTCTGTCAAAAGGAGTTTTTCACTCATGGAAAAGCAAATCAAAAACCAGTCGGCATTTCAGTAATACAGACTGGTTTACAGCATATTATTGTAAAAATACTGTTTTTCATAGCGTTCACCACCATTTATTTTTAAATAATACCTTATGGATTTCAATGTTCAGTGTATTTTCCTGTGTGAAGTAGCTATCATTTTTTAGATTCAGCATTTAATTTTTAAAATAGAGAAGATTCAATGAATATCATCAGAAATAATTAAACTTTAAACAAGTGCGCGTTAATTTTTAAAATTGACACAACAAAATCCATCTAAACGCCACAGAGGTAACTCAGAGGAAGAACTAATGAAGTTTCAATCGCGAATTATACATGAAAGAGAATGTAGGGTCTTCCTGAGCTGAGGTAGTAAGATTTATTCTGACTACCTTTGCATTTCTTCTTTAAAATTGATCTTGCGATTACATACACAACTAATTTCATTATTAAATGAAAGGTCTTTCGAGTTCTTACTGTTTAATGAAGAATGGTATCCAATCAAGGTTGGGTGTTCCCTGGAGCAAACCAAAAATCATTAAATTTATTACAAACGGAATCACAAAATGGATCTGATCCAATTATATAAAAATGCGGGTAATCCATAGTTGATAAACATATGTTATCAAGTTGTTTTATTTGGACATTGTATCATCAAAAGCAATAAATAGTTTATTTGTTTAAAATATATTTGTAGATATACTCCATCCTTTCACATCTCTACAAAACCTCTGTCATTCACTCCAGGTGCATTTACACTAAAACAGGTAGAAAATATCAGATAAGAAATCTAGTTCAACCATAAGTGAAAAAGGTCAATTCAATCAAAGGTGTCCCTGCTGTAATTTTATGATAATTCAAGTAGATAAATATAATTATTTTAAGAATACCATAAAAAAAAAAATATAAGCCTAAATTGAACAATTGAAGAGCAAAATAATTTTATTTTTTCGTAATGAGTTCATAATGAAGAAAAATCCGTATTCAATTTTTTAATTTTTTTTATTAGAGCATAACAAATAAATTTAAAAAATCGTTAAAAAAAAAAATGTCTGCTCTCCTGTAAAGTCTCCCTCTATTTACTTTGCGACAGAATTATACAGCTCTTTTTCCTACAAAAACCTGGCAATATCATCCGATCCTTGGTTCCAGACGCGATATATACATACATATATATAGGATAATCTATAATCCAGATGAAATGGAAACAATATAAAAATCAATTTAAATTAGCTCATGAGATAAAGGTATGAGCTATGTCTCTATAACTTCATTTTGGTTGATACCCTCTACGTGGAGTATAAAGGAACCCTCCAAAATTAATTTTAATATCTTCTCTGATCTTATCATTGTGATTCTGATGTATATATAAAAATTTTCTACACCCACGTCCAAAATAAATTACAAGGTTGTCCCAAGACACACAAACATTTATGTCCACCTCTGTCCAACTCAATATATGGTAAACTACATTTACCAAAAATCTCTGGAGGAAGACATAAACTAAGTTGGCTTCAAGACTGGTAGAGGATAGCTCATGTCTAGGAAGGCAACATTGGGTGCACTTCCATTTCAAGCCTAACATGTCTTCTCTCTTATTTTGTTTTAGCACACCATCCACAGATGGCCAAATGCGGTAATGCTGAAAGAGCTACTATAGAAATACAAATGAATAAAACGGTTCTCCGATCTATTTATAATCTTACATACGAATCTCTTCAATCCTCGTAAAATCACTTATGGATTACCGCTAGGAATTAATTTACTAATGACAAGGTAAAAAAAGTAACAGGTCAATGAGACAGTTAAGAGAGAGATAAGAAGGGCTTACCGTAATCTGATATGGTGAGTAGATCAACAACCTACTTAGATCGGCTTATCGAGTTCAGGGGGTAAGCTTCAGCCTTTCGGAAGATAATATGTTCATTAACCTGTTGTCGGAAACTCATATTTTCTATATGTTCGTAATGTTTAAGCTGAGTGTAGCCTCACAGAAATATCGATAGTCGGAAATCTCATATAATTGTGGAGTGCACAACAAGTAGTGATTAGATATTCTCAAAGTCAATATTAGCGTTCAGCAGCGGTCTATGAGATGTCAGCTGCCTTTTCATTTGAATCAACATGACCGAACGCCTAAGGCCATTTAGTAAACTATACTATTGAATTTTTAAATGTAAGTGTCAATAAAGAAAATAGGTACAACTGAAGATTATAAAATTGTTTTCTTTTTCAATAATAAGCTTTTATTTTATTATTTTTAACTAAAAATTCTTTTGCAAAAAATATTTTTTATTCTAGGACAAGGTTAATACATACGTATATA
>KZ807513.1:297318-338307 GCA_000696205.2 Oncopeltus fasciatus | reverse complement strand
TTTTTTTTTTTTTTTTTTTTTTTTTTTTTTTTTTTTTTTTTTTTTTTTTTTAATGGAATTTTTTTTTTTTTTATTAATCTTGACCGTACCCCAACAAATTATTCTCTACTAATAATCTCCACGGCCGAAAATTCTTCATTTTAACTGTCTTTAATTAATTCAGACGATTCTACTTCTAAAAATTAATTTTTCTGGCTGAGGAAGTTTAATTATAAATTAATTGATTGATAAGAAATAACAAAATGGAGTATTTCTCTTTGAAAGCAGAATCCAAAAAAATGTAGTGAAACCTTTGCTACTAAAACAACAGAGTTTAAATCTGTTTCAAGTAATGTTTGAACAGGAGGGTTGATCTAATGCATCACATCATCAGCTAAAAAAAGAAATAATATCACCCTTGAGACCTTGAATCACCTTGAAGAATACATTCCTAAGTTGTTCCTTGGCCAAAAAAAATAATTTCTAACTCTAAATTTGTACAATAAATTCAAATTTATTTTACTGCATACAAAACTTAAAATAACTATATAGTACCTTTAAAAAGAAAATAATAAAGAAGTCCTTAAACTTAGCGAATTTCGATTATTTTGTCATTACTAGTTAAGTAATTGATGAATATTTGTATTTGAACCTTCCATGTTTTTTAATCTACCAATCTCATAGAATATATGAAAAAGTGAGTTAGGAATTTTTTAAATAAGTACATATTACTCAACATTCAACAAATTAATAACCCGCTTCAATTCGTCCGATTATTTAACACAATCAGCCCTTTAGTTTACAATTAAAAGCGATATTTCAATCCAAACAGGCAAATTTTAAGAAAAAAAACTAATTTCAGCTTTCATTGTTCCGTTCCGCTGGGTAAAATACTAATTTCACTAATAAACAAAACTTTTTTGAGTTTTATCTTTCGGAACTAAATATTACGCCCTATACAAAAACTCTCTTGTGCTCGCCCATTGACATTCATGTATTTCTCAGCTCCCATTTTAGATTTTTTCAAAAATAAACGTTGCCTCTCGTGTAAAAAAAAAAAAAAAAAACATACATGCCAAATTTCATTATCTTTGTTTGAGTCGATGGGGAGGGTTGTAGGGGTGTTAGGGTTGGAAAACAAGGTCTGTTAAAATGGATTAGGATGGTATGGAAGTTGTCTGAGGAAAAGGGTGAAGCAGGAAGAAATTAAAAGAATAAAATATTGGGAGGGGCATTAAAATGGCGATGAAGGGTGTAATTGGATACGTAATAGGGAGCATTAGCAATTATTCTCAGGGTTTTGGATTGAAAGGACTGGATTCGTTGGTTGTTGGAAGGCTTGGCGGCACCCCAGATTTCCACAACGTATATCCAAATTGGTTGTAGTAATGTTTTGTAGAGTGTCAATTTGTTTCCTATTCATGAGTCTGTATAGAACCCCTTGTCTTTTATTTTAGTATGTTCGCCCCATGTGAGTTGTGAGTCAAAATGGAACCCCAACAAATGTATATAAAGAAAAAAATGTTCAAAAAATCTATGTGAAAACATTAATAGCTTTATTCCTGCGGAATTTCCTAAAAATTGCGTTAAAGGGTGCATAACTTATTTTTTCACTCTTAATAACTCGTATGAAAAGTACTGTCAAAAACAAATGATATTTCATTAAAGGCGGGCTTACAAGGGAGGAACAAAGAAGGCAGCTAATCAGAAACTCCCATCAAGGAGATGTAGACATTGGATATAATTCTGGGCCCATCCGTGAATTAGGCTTCCTATTCAGTGACCGCAATGAATTGACCCAGGGGGTGAGGGGACCCGTACCACGCCTACAGAGCTCAATTCACAGTACAATTCACAACAATTATCTGATCAATCATGTATAAATGCCATTCACATGTAAAATTAGTCCTTTTGCAATATTAACGAATCCTGAACGTAAGATGGCTATTGAGTCCGCCCTCGTTATGGATTACTTGTAAAATGTAACTTCTATGATCCTTTAATGTAAAAGAATGGAAGTACAATGAGTAATACCGAGAGAAAATTAAAACAAGAAAAATAGTTATTATTCAAATAAGTTTAAGTCTTTTAGAATGAGATGGACCCAGAAGATGCTGTCAGCCTGCTTCTTTACCAATTACAATTTCTATTTAATGATTTTTTGTTTTCTGTTATGAAACTCATTAATTAATTAATTCTTTTGAATAAGTTCTCCATGGGGAAAATAAAGTTATTTAATACTGTAATTACCGTTTCTTCTTCCGGGTTGGACCGTGTCGAGTTGTTGATAGTTGCCGAGCTTTCGCACATCATGTGCTGGCTTCTTCAGGGCCACAGAAAGAATAAGAGCTGTTTTTTAAATCCAGGTGGCATATAAATTTATTTATTTATATACCACCTGGATTTAAAAAACAGCTTTCATTTTCTTCTCAGCCCTGAAGAAACCATCACATGATGTACAAAAGCTCGGCAAATAACAACAATTTGACACGGTCCAACCCGGAAGAAGAAACGGTAAATACATCTGACGACCGTCGAAGCTTACGTGAACATTATTTAATACTGTTTTCTCTTGGGTATCATGAAGCAATATTTTTTAAAAATCTAACTTTTCATATTTACTGTAAATTAGATCAGTTAGTAAATTAAACTAATTAAAAGTAGACAAATTGTTTAATCTCATTGAACTAGATAGTCTGGCTATCGACAATTTCTTATACATGACTATTTTATTTATAATAAAATAAGTGTAATTGGAAATAAATGATAGATATTTAAAGGGAGTAATCTCGCAGGGTATATTACTGAATCTAAAAATAGCGCTAAAACAGAATAATTCACAAAAATAATAGCAGAATAACTAAGATAAACGACGTACGCGGTCACATGATGCCCAGGAAAAAGGAGGCCTAAGATTATGGGGTGTATGAATTGCAAATTTATAAAAGCCATTACATGAGTCAGAATAGTCAGATTCTGGAAAAAAATCAAAATCATATTTAAACAATGTCTGCCCTAGGCAGTGAGCAGAGCTTCTAACTATAAGTACCATTCCGAGTATATCGAAGAATTAAATTTAAAAATTAAAATCAAACACTACTACAGTCTGTAGTGTGTACTTTAGTGTCTGGAAAAAATATTTACTTTAATTCGAGACTACCATACTTTGTCAATATGACAACTGCCTAATCCGAATTTCCCACTTGTTCAAGAAGGCTACAGGACCACTCATCCTAAGGAAATTTACAGAAAGGGAATTGAAGAAAAAAGATCGAGCAAAGAGAGTAGAAAAGTCTAAAACCGAAATAAAAAGACATAAAGAAAAGGTAAAACATATGTTATAATTACGAATACAACAGTAATGATAATAAATATGCACGGTTCTCTCGTCAAACATTTTTAAATTTTAATTTTGAAACGAGTTATGTTGACATGTGGTGAAAGCAAAATCAGGGAATCTTACCAACTTTGGTAAACAAGAAAATGTGATATAACTTTACTGTTTCAATTATTATTGAATATAAAAAAGTTTGTGAAGTTGATGTTTTTTCTATTTGAGAAGAAACTAAATTAACACCGAAACTACTCAACAAAGAACCAAAATCATAAATCTTTTAAAAACTCATGCATATTTTAACAAGGATTTTTCAATTCAATGTATATTTGTAGTGTGTATGTGTTTTACTTATATAAATTACATGTTAGTCCGCAATTTTACCGTCATTCGTAATATGCATAACAAAGAAACTGAAATTACAGTTATTTTTACAAAACCTTAAACAAATTCATTAAAACTATTCGTCTTTGAGAAATTGACTGGTAAGATGAAAGAATGAATTATTTAAGAAAGAAAATCTAAACAAAACAAAATTTTTTTTGGAATAAATGGAAGGTTGGAATGTAATTAGCTTAAGTTCGGTAACTATTATTTGAGAAAGTAATATATCATTTAAACGCTAGCCCCACTCCCAGGTGAATGGTCTAGAATCATCTTCTGCAATTTTACATTTTATTCTCATTGTTGTCTTCAGTAAACGAGTCATCTCCTCTTATATATATCCCCCCTTAAAGAAATAATGTAAAATTTAATGTTTCCGGGACTTTTGAAACGTGGCGGAGTTAACTTTTAATTTTTTTTTTTTTTTTTTTTTTTTTTTTTTTTTTTTTACTCTAATGATGGAAGAAAAGTCATTCGATACTCCCTAAGCCTAAATAAAAACGAAGTAAGTGCGAACTGGACAATTTTTCATAACATAACTGATGATCCAATATAAACTAGAATATGTAAATCTTCTAATATTAGCATCCCTAATCTGCAAATAAAATAAAAATATGAAACCAAAAAAAAAAAATTCGCGCACTACATAAATTCAGTCTAGGACGGTGAAAGCTAGTAGGCTACACATTCATGTTTGCCCAGCCTCTAGCAGCACTATAAATTAGTATGGCTAAGGCAATTTTCGCATCCTCTGAGGCGATTTTCCAGGTAACGAGAAGTTATCGGCTACACCTTAAGTAAACTCCATCAAGAACCACCTCAATACATTCTCGTGAGGCTATATATATCAATAAATATATACATAAGCTATTAAACATTGGAGCCTACTCCTATGCGGGCCAGAGAGCGCATTTCAGCTCACGAAGAATCCATGTGGTTACGACAAAAACAAAGAGAACCAATTTTGTGAGAGAACTTAACTGCAATCTATACGAAGTTTTGTGCGAAAAAGAAATGTTTTTTTTAATTCAAACGTTTCGGCATCAATTTCAGCTTCTTTTATGTAGACTTAAACACACGGTTCAAAACATTTTTTTAATGTACATTACTCCTTGCACACAAAAATAACATTATTCTTTTTATTACTCTTTAAACACAAAAGAAAACTATTATTTTTTCAATTAAACAAAAAAGAATTAATAGATTTAGATACTGCTATAAGTAAAATAAATTATTAAAAAAAAGAGCATTTCATTTTAAAACAAAAAAGAGTGTGCTTAAAAAAAAGATTGAGTTTTCATTTTTAAAAAGAATGTGTTTCAATTAGATTAAAAACAAATGGTGTTTCTATTTTTTCGAATGTGTTTTTCAATAAAAATTTGATTAATTATTTATTGAAATTGTAAAAAAAAAGTTTTTTTAATAATTTTATTATAGACATTTTTTTTTCACAAATCCATAAATTAAAGGGCACATAAATTACTCAGAACATCCTAAATATGTCAGTTATATACTTTTATACAATATATATTTTTTAATTTTGTTTCAATTTTTTTTCCCTCTTAACACAAATCATTCTCTTCAATGAAATTAATTTTTTTAAATATTCATGTAAGTGCTGTTATCTAAAAATATATATACGAGAAATGCAAGGGAGCCAAAAAAAAAAAAAAATCTTACTACCTCAGCCTGGACTCGAACCCGGGTCTCCTGCTTTCCGGGAAAGTATACTGATCACTGCATATTATTATTTTATTTTTAGATGTTTTTGTTGGGGTTCGGTCAAGGTAGATTTAAAAAAACAATTCATTTTTTTTTAATTTGGATTTTCTTTATTATCTGCCTGATATCTGCATTTTTTTTAAATTGCTATTTTTTTTAATCTACCTTGACCCCAACGAAAAACATCTAATAATACTACCTACGGTCAAAATAACTCTCTATTTGATTATTATTTTATATATAGGAGAGAATGTAAATGTGTTTGGGTTCGTGCGTGTGTGTATAGTTACATTGATTTCCCCAAGGGAAAGCATCTGAAAATACATTGGATATATTCTTGCTATTCCCCTGCACCCATTCTTGTAGTTAACTGTTCCCTCGTCACCCTTTGCCGGGGAAGAACGCAGACTCGCGGGAGTATGACAGTACCGTGGCGTTCCGCAGGGGAATGCAGACATCAGGGGGAGTGCAGAAGAGCCACGAGAGACATAAATCTGTATTCATGGGGCGGCGGGTAAATTGAACTCGTGCAGAGATCAGGATGCAGAACACGGGCCAAAAGGAACACAAACACATCCTGGACTTGTCAGGATACGTTCCCACGCCTCCTCGCTAAGTGACCTGCGGAATTTTACACGTTCGCTTCTCGGCTCCTCGGGGGAGGGGGTAACGGAGAAGAAAGAGCCCCATTTCTGCAGCGCACCTCATTATCAGTGTGTGTTTGTGTAAGAGACATTGTTACAGTCAGTCAGAACGATACATTTCAAATAAACCATAAAAAATTTACAACCTCACAACGAATTTATCCCGCTATAATACGTCTCTTGCAGCAAATGTTCGAAATATGCTTTACACGAATAAAAATTCCGTGTTATAAATATTATTTTTTTGTGGTATTTAATCCCATGTAAATTTTAATACTTTAGTGCAAGGAAACAGAATAAAAAATCTAACTGTCACAGCCAGGACTCGAACCTGCATCTTTATCTAAAAGTCATTTAAACAGCTTGACAATGTCAGCTCCTCCGAGCATAAGACGATATATTCGTCGGCCTGACGTTAATGCGGGGAATTTGTTAACTTATCAGACTTGTCACAGTAGCATAAATGTTACAGATAGCAGGAGATCCAGGTTCGAGCCCTGGCTGGGACAGTTAGATTTTTTCTTCTGTTCCCTTGCACTAAACATTATTCCTCGTTATTTAATCTTTCCATTTATAAATAGAACATGTTATAAAAAAAAAGTTGTAGAAAGCAAAATTTTAGGAGTAAAACGCAGATATTACAAAAGATATGTTTATCCACCACCTTCATTTGAATTTTTTAATGAATTGAAATTTAACGTAAAACTAATTTTCTCAAAGGCAATTTTAAAAAAAATTATTCGTTTATTAATTAGTTAGCCTTTAAACAATTCCTTCAGATGCTTCAGCCCTGGCATTTTAGGCTTATGTTCATAGATTGCTTTTATTGACAAAAAAAAATCAAATATCAAATTTTTTTAGTAACAAACTTGTAAATTATAAGTAATACCACCTTTGGTACGGCCTTAAGCAAATCCTAAATATTTATTTATTTATGTTATACGACTAATACGTCCCTCTGAAAAGGACAAATGTTCACAGCGACATGTTAGGGAAGAACTGGCCTAGAAGTGATAATAAATATCTAGTTAATAAATATATACATTCATTTTTAAACACATCATTTTCCAGCCCCGCCTATAAAGGAACAGTTAAAATTCGAAGAACTTTATAAAATATACACCACAGTATCAACTTAATTAAGTAAATTTCCTACACGAAAATATGCCAAAAAATTTCAAAGAAAGTAATTACGAAAAATATAATTTAAAAAAAAATTTAGATGTAAATATATTCAGAGAGGGAGGAAAGTAGGGAGAGAGAGGGTTTTTGGTGAGGGGGGGGAGGGGGGGTGTACTGCCCTAAATGCCTTCCAGGTGACTCCTACCCGGGGCAAACTCTCAGCAGTAGAATGTAAAGTGTCCACAACACTTCTTTTGGAAAAAAAATGGGGCAGGAGAGAAATACTAACATTCAGATTTCCATAGCATTCTAGATATTAAACATTTATATGTAAAATTCTTATTTCTCATATACTCATATATTTATAATTCTGAATAACCAACATTGAATTTATATTAGATTATCAAGTTATTGGATGATAATTTAATATTAATATCACTAACAAAAATCTTTTTAAATATATAGAATACAAAGTATTTATTACAAAGATTCAAATCAATTCAACTCAAATTAAAAGTGAGAAAGTAATTTCATTACATCTCTAAAGGTGGCTTTAATATAACTAAACTCATTTAATCCTTATTCGGTGAAGAAACTATTCAACAATTAAAAGGCAAAAGTCTAGAGAACATTCTACATTTATGAAGTAAGTTTTATTCTTCTGTTCAGTCAATAGTTATTACGTTTTGAAAATGGAGATTCCTGTAAATGGACATTTTTACTTCTGAAAAGGGAAAAATACAGCACGTGCTCATAAAAAATTGTGAGATGTTGATGGCTATGAGTGTTTGAGTGAGAGAACCGCAGTGCCAGAAAACGTTAACACGTTTCCGTTCCATAAATTTGTATGTAAATGATGAACTTTACTCAGGACGATTAATTTTATGAGCCTGGACGATATTTTTTTCTTTTTAAATTCGAGACAAATCGACACATTTCATCTTGTGGTATCGCTCAGGAACTAATGAATGACGAGAACCAGTTTTGAACCAATGAACTTCTATGCTTTGGTTCCAGAACAATTATCTGCAGAGAATGCAATTGACAGGGTTTTATCTTGTGCACCACTGCGGGAACAAGGTGAAATCGAGTCATTTTTGAAACGAATGATGACTTGTGACCATCTTTTGGTCGAAGCCCTTATAAGCTTCAATAATGGCGGCAAAAGCCTGGATTGATGAGATCTCATCGAACCTGGATGAACCTCTAACTTGGAAACAATGGTATTTCCATCACTAAAAAAGTTTTCTCGAGTTCAATAACTAAACCTTCAATGGAATTGCCTGAAATTAAATATACTTGTTATCTAAGACTTCAGAACAGTTAGACAAGAAGTGACACGGCACTTAGAGAAAAATAACAACACTCACTAAATTCAAAATTTGTAACCTGATAATTGATTAAATAAGCCCTCTAATTGTGCTCTAGCTTTATTCGAATTGTTTTCGGAAGTTAATAATTTTAATTTTTAATTACCTCAGAATAGAATTTCCGAAAGATTTCAAATAAGTATACATCAGAATGGAATATCAAGTAAATGGAAATAAAACAAATCACGCCCATTAATGTATAAAGATCCTGATTAAAATCCCCATAATTAGTAATTAGTTTAACACTCCTATTTAGTGACATAGAAAGAGTGCCATCTACAGGCAGCCACACTATTTTAAACACCTGAGGCACTTGGAGGACTTTTATTTCCCCACAAGAGCCTATTAATGGTATTTTTCGTACCCGCAACAGCAGGCTTGGTAGAGAAACCGATCACTTCGGTAACTATAATGTATAATAAAAATTAAAATCAAAAGAGAATAATTCAACTTTATGAAATAGTCTTGACTTTCTACAAAATTTAAATGTAACTTACATGAACAAGTAGCCGTTTAAATGCCCTTACCTGAAAACAAAAAAGGAAAGAGAAAATTAGTATTTGAATGGTTTAGTTTAATATAAAAATGACAAAATGGAACAATGTTATCTGTCTTCTGTCTATTACCAGAAAAAATGTTAAAAAGTGAATACAATCTACAATTTTCCTGAATATTCAGTATAATTTAATTTGTTTAAAGGTGAATTTTGTTTCCTTTAAAATAAAGAAAACTTTATTACTCTGGAGTATTGAGTCGTGAACAGTTGGTGAGCCCCTGATTTGTACTACTTGATTTAATCAACAAACAACAAGGGAGTGAAGAGGTTATCACCTCTAACCTAGGGTGGTTAGAGCTGGTTGAACTAAGAGTGAGGAGGGAGGGGGGCCAGGTGACAGGCTTCACCGTGACTGAGTCACTGTTATCAACAGGCACGACATCTGGTAGCACTGACAATAATAACAGTCGCAGGAATAAATGGCATAGCAACTCCATTCCCAGCCAACAAAACGAGTTTTTTTATTTAAACTACTGATATTGGCTGGGATTCTATAAGAAAAAGTACAAAACTGTTAACTAGTCTGAAGAATAATAAATATTCAGATCAAGATAAATGTCCACATTTTGTTTTTTCAGTAAGTAAAAGTGGAAAATAAAATAATTATCACCCAATGATACTAGGAAAAAACAATATTACGAAATTACTAAGATATCTTAGTAATATTAAAAATATACGCTGAAATAGATTAAAATTGAATTGGCTGAAATGCCTCTAGAGAAAATGGGACTAAAAAGTAGCATTTGCCATTAAAACCGCATTTTAATATATATCATACTTGTAAAAACATACACTTAATTTAAAATAATGATTTTAGTATTGGTATTTAATCCCACGTTACATTTTATACAAGAAACGCAAGGGAATAGAATAATAAAATCTTTCTACATTAGCCGGGACTCGAACCCGGGTCTTCAGCAAGTATGCTGGTCACTGCAGGTCCTGGCTGAGGTTTCTTGTATAATACTTAATTTTAATTTAATCTATATTTTTTAAATTTAAGAAAATCATAAATTAGTGAAAAGACCGATAATTAGTTAAGATACATTTAGAAATGTATTTAACAAGAATTATTTTAGGGAAGAAAATAACAACAGTTACCGTAGCAGAAAAAAAAATTCAAATACTTTACAAAAAAAAAGCTTAGAATAATTTACAAAAAAAAAAAAAAAAAAAAAAAAAAAAAAAAAAAAAAAAAAAAAAAAAAAAAAAAAAAAAAAAAAAACTAAAACAGAAGGAGAGATGTTTCAAAAAAGGCACACCTACAAATTCAGTGTTTAGACATGTGAAGGAACGAATGATAGAGAAGAAACGTCATCTAACAAAGATAATGATAAGACACTTGGAACAAATAGAAGAAAAACAGGAAAGAAAAGAATGTCGTAAAAGATTCCGAAAAACAACCGGAAAATGAAGATATGGAATCTTCTTGGTAGGCAAAAAAGAAGGCGACATCAATTCAAAATTCAGGCGACTGAAGTCGGCGCCGAATATTGCGTTGCACCTTTTTTAACGTAGTGCCGTATCATCAGAGAAATAAATATTTTAATGAAATGCCTTTAGAGCAGTAAAATTTGCATTATTTGAATTCAATTTCCCTTAACTTATAAAAATAATACATTAATTCAATGAAATATTCATGAACAAGAAGTTCAAAAGAATTATTATGAAAAGTGAAATAAAAAAAAATTCTTACATTCTGCTAAAGTAATATGTATGTACCGTCATTATTAATGAGAGGGATACGTGGGGTTTCCAGAGGGACGGGAAATATTTAATTTAACGTAGTGGCCCTCGTTTTCTGGTGGAATTATTAAAATTGTAAGGACGAGAGCAATGATCAGAGCTGTGAACTCCTACAATATTCCAGAAAATATTCCTACTCAAGGGTTATACATGTATGAGACGTGGTGGGGGAACTGCTCTCAAGGAGAAAATTAGGTTTACTAAGGGTAGGTATACTAACATGGCTTTTTGTATTCATTCACTCCGTAAACATCGTAAAACCAATCGTCAATTAAAATATTGAATATTGAATGGTTTTAAAAAAAAATGCTATGACATAGGAGTTGCATATACATCAGATTTTTCATGTTCCATTATATATAAATAATACTAATTGATGACATTAAATTTAAAACTGTAGAGAACAATGAGAGTAAAAGATAAGACCAATAAAGTGTTTATTAAACTGGATAAAATACAGGGGTAAGCGCTCACCCATAGTGGTTACATTCGTAAATTTCTTCCTTATCAAACGTTAAATCTTAATCATCTGTTAAAATGTTACGAGATATTTCATTTTACAATAATTAGTTCTATCGCATTATATCAAAAAGTTTTTTCGTAACTTCCAGCAAATATATTAGGATTACTAATTTGGCCCTTCCTCTAAACTCCTCATTTTTCATTAGATTTAAGCTTAAAAAAACAATTTATGTGTACGTTTTACAATTAAAAGCCTACATTTTGTTTGTATACTGAAAAATAAAAGAGTTTGTCAAACACTCGATTAATCTGTTCCCTTGCATTAAAAATTGTTAAAATTTACGTGGAATTAAATACCACAAGAAAATTCAAATTTGTTATAAATTTACATTTAACACCTATTTCATAAAATAATGGTTTTTTTTTCTTTTGAAACGCTATAAAAAAATTAATTGATATTAATATTGATTTTAATTTTGACCTCCCATTAGACACACCCTCTCATACGACATTAAAAAACTCATCCAACTGTGTGTCAAAAATATGCTTAAATGCAGGATTTGTAAACTTTAAAAAAAAAAAGAAGAACGTTAGAGTGTTACATCATGTGAATGAACTCAACGAACCAAACTTGGGTAACGTAAGCTTCTAATAGCAATCCCTTTGCAGTAAAATTAAATGTAATAAAGTAAAATGTTACATACATTATTAAGACCCAAATATTTTTGATATTAGAAGAATGATGGCGATATATTTTTATTCCAATGTGTATATTCTGAACACTCCTTCCGCCTAGTTCAATTTCAGAAACTTGTGGCTGAAATATGTTATGGAGGATAAATGCTTTAAAATTACAATTTTACACTTTCTTCGTTCCATACATTGTTTTATAGCTAATTATAAATATTTTAAATTTTGGTTCTCCTCTACACCCCGCCAACACCACGATTGATTTTAGTCATAAACGAACCCTTATAAGACGGTTCGAAAAAAATACGAAAAACAAATTTTGTCTCATAATTTTAAAAATTCGATCACTAGAGCTTATAAAGTCAAATAACAGTGATGAGCGTAGAAACTTGTGCTTTTATTTAATTAAAGTGAAATTAGTCCCCTACGAGTTTCAATCATATAATGTTATTTGCATGGAGAAGCAATTTAATTTCCCTTTATCAGAGTGTTCTATTGAAATTCATGAAATCAATCCGTAATATCTGAGGGCCAAAACTAAATTCATTGATAAATCAAATACTGGTTTCAGAGTTCAGCGTTGTGTCAAAGTTGAGTAAATTAGTTGAAGTAGGATTTAACATTAATGAAATCTCCCGTATACACCCCTAAAGCATTGAGCGCATTATTGTCTGTTCAATATGAGGTAGTTGTTTTTGTTTACATAAAGACACACACACACACACACACACACACACACATATATATATAACCTATAATCCAGTCACATAGAGTATGAAGAAGAGGCGAGAGTGAAAAATAAAGAGGATTACACTTTTTCTAAACACTCATGATGCTGCGNGAGAGAGAGAGAGAGAGAGAGAGAGAGAGAGAGAGAGAGAGAGAGAGAGAGAGAGAGAGAGAGAGAGAGAGAGAGAGGGAGAGAGAGAGAGAAAGAGAAGAGAGAAACTGGGGAACACATTTTTTGTTCATTTAGATCTGACACTTTTTTTTTCACTAATTCTTGGTGTCTGAATCTGAGAAAACCTCAGATTTTGCCTATCATGTCAACTTTGTACACTACAGGATATCCTCAGAAATCATAAAAAATCATATATTTAAAATAAAATAACGTAAAAACATACCAAATATGTATAAAACTAGTTTACAAAACATTTATTGTAAGTTAAATCGAGTTCATTCATATAAAACTGTTTAATTAATGAACGATGCTCCATTCAGTGAAAAATTAAGATAAAAATTTGCGTTTGTAGCTTTTTCTGGAGTGTTTAGTTTGTGTACATTTGCACTTGATGCTCCAACAATAGTCAGCCATCATATGTAGGTCCCATCTACCTTGATACCTTGCTTCCATAACCCTCAAATCTTGATGGAAACGCTCACCCTGCTCATCACTCATCTGCACCATATCAGTATTACCCTTCTTCCTGAAAGAGGGAAGTTCATTGAAAACTGGCACGGGGACGTAAACTGGGCGTATAGCTGACGGTAAACCAGGATACTCTATTTTACTTTTGTTTTTCATGTTATATCCCGATGTTTTCACAATACAAAAGTAACAATCACATGAATGATCTTTGGGCTTGCGCCAAATCATAGGTATACCAAATGGAAGCTTAGCACGTGTTCCCTTGGTCCACATCCGTAAAACACACTGTTTACACACTTTATGAGGTGCCCATGCTTTATCTTGATCACAAAGTTTCACTTCAAAATAGACAAAATACGCTTGTCTGACAAATGTACTGATGTTTGTCCTTTGATTTGGAATGGTAAAACTGCCACATATATAACAAAACGAATCAGGGCTGTTTTCGCACTTTCGACGTGTAGGAGCAGAGGAAGCCATAAGGAAACGTTTCAGTTCAAATACACTATGTAGTTCTGTACACTTCCGTAACGAAATACTAAATACTGCTAACCGACACACAACATTTCACCGCAGTAAAACAGACGTAACTAAACAGGCAGGTCTAGACCAGCATGCGCCCCACGCGCATAGAAACCGAATGTGATGTGAAGAAGAAAACTAAAAACAGTTTTGAAACCAGCATGCCTAATTCTATAAAAAAACAGCTAAAAAATCTCAAAGTCTCAAAGACGAAGTCAATAGTGACTAAGCAATTAATTAAGCTTTCAATTTTCTTTACCACCCTATTCAATCACCGAGCCATTTAGAGTGGGTCTATCTACAAGTAGCGAACCTGCTTTAAACAGCCATGGAACTGGGCATGCATTTATTCTTTGAAAAGTTAAATTTTGAGCTTGAAAACGCAAGAAAAGGGATTCCCTAACTGATCCACTAAGCCAGTGCCTCTTCTCCTAAAGTACATTTTTATTTAAATTATTTCTTCATCCATTGACGAAAAGTACTAACGCAGTTTCTTCACAATTGGTCGCTACACGGAAAAGCTAAAACATTCACTTAGGAGTGATAGGTGTATTTCAGCATAAATCTATGGCTTTCATTCTTCCAATCAATTTTTCAAGAAAACTTTTCTTATTTTTAATTTTGTCCTGCTCCAAAGACACTCAAGTTGGGATTAATTTTAAAAATATGACGGGAGGCCAACTGCTACACCATTCTGCAACTTGCTAGCCAAGTGGCAACACTGGTTACTCTCACTTCATGGGCTGATGCCTGATAAAAAATCCGAGACCACCATTCAATCTCTAGAATAGTTGGAACAATCACATCAATTTTTTTTTAATTATCATTAAGGGAATATTAACAAGTTTGGCGGGTCGAAGGGCCTCGGGAAAATAAAATAATTCATGAACAAGTAGCAATACAAAGTAGAATCATCACAAAGTAGGTGAAACTCAATTTGCACCAACTAGGACTACCCAAATTTAGCCTCCACTACATGATTCATCAACTTGTCTCTAATATATGAATCAATCGACCCAAATAAACAAGGAAATCATCATCAGTACAATATCATCAATTACCATACAGAAGAAATACATTAAATTGTCAGTCCCATTTATGAATTCTAACTCCGTTTAAATTCATTATAATAACTTTAGGCTTACCCTAAATATTCTATAAACCTTTATTAAAAAAAATATAGACTTATAGATTATATTATGTCTAAATATTTAATTTTAAAGCATTTAATAGTTTTTAAAATGAGGAAAATATTTTAGCATAAATTAGGCAGGTTGAGCGCCTACCATTCTACTTCATTCCGGTCAGCCTCAGTGGCATACACATTTATTATCAGGATCCTGTCTGACTCATTAAACCAAATAAGTTTACGAGGCCCATGTTTCACAGTCTGTACCTCCCCCCCACCCCCACAATTCAAAAGAACATTGCATACTATTGAAAAGATTCTTAATAAAGAATCGGGTTTCGGTCAAGGCAGAAAATATCACCACACCTTTCAAAAAACGAAATAAATTATCTTGCCAGAAAATATGATTTTGTAACATGCCTTTAAAGTTAGAATATATATTCTACAAGAATTTTTTAGATAGAAACCCCAGCGCTAGTGATTCCTTACTTAAATAATTTGAGTGCATTTTCATTAGCGCTTCTGACTTCTTAGCTAGGGTCTTAGCAGGGGGGTTGGGACTCTCCTCCAACCCCTAATGAAGTCCTGTAAACTTCCTAACGTCCCTACCCTCTATCTTCCCCTCTCATCGCATAAGGGGTTGTTCTAGTTGGATTATTAGACTTCTCCTTTGAAAGGATGACAGTATTCTAATTCCTTACCGATCAATAGTGCGAAGTTCAGTACTTGTTTGGCCTCGTTATGATTTTCAACAACTTTGACTCAAATATATAAAATTTCCATATTTGAGCAATTGCAGCTACAAAATTAGGCCACACAAAGTTAGAAGGACACAAATTACCAAGAACTTTGATATCAAAAGTTGAAATTAAATTTTTAAAATTACCTTGCCTGGAAGTTAAGTTGTTGTAAAAATTATAAAGAATACTTCTAATTCATTGCAGAGATTCTATTTATTTTAAGCTGAGCGCATTATAGATCACAGGCTAAATTTCTTAAAGTAAGGTAAAAGACATATTTGGAACCACCCATAAGCTAAGACAATGACCCTGATTAGATGTAAAGAAAGGAGATTGGTGGCTAATGGAACATATATTATATAGAACTTCAAGTTAAATAAAATTATAATAATATTTGGAGTTGTTATTATAGTCATTAAGAATTTTCTCTTTGCGCAATTTCAATTTATTTTAAGCAAAACGCAATCAAGGACATACAAAGGCTTTATCCTCAGAGTCCAGGCACCTAGATCATTGAATGCTCGCATTTAATGATCATTCATTGTTACTGATCTTAGATAGTATCATTCTCTGTTCATGGTGTCTGGGCTTTGAAGATATGAACTTCTTCAGGAATGAAAGCGCTCAGCTTAAAGGAAAAAATAAACAGTGAAAATTGGCTATTTTCTTATTATTATTATTTTTTTTTTTCTAGTTACATTTTCACATTAATGAAATTGTATAATGTCTCATTCTGCCAGTTACAAGTTAATTTCAGAAATTTTACCAGAAATGTAAATAAACAATGAATGGCTACTTGAAACAGAAAGAGGATAGAGATGCGGCAGATCGCTGTAGAGCATTATGCCATTTGCATATCCTGAAGTAAGGATACAGATAAGAATCTGTGATCACCGTTGAGCCAGAACGACGGCCCTGATTGGTCGTGAAGGAAGGATATTGATGGCTAAGGAGTGACTTTCAGAAGTACTTCAACTCCCGCCTGGACGGCCAAAGCTAGACGATGCTTTGTCTTGTCTCGTGGTGATAAATGAAATTGATAAAGCGGGCCAACAAGCCAACCAAGTGAGAATGACTCTTCTTAATATAAGAATATATTATGATTATTATTAAGATAATATGATTTTAGGGGGATTCCAAGACATTGGTGCCGAGAGCAGACAAAAGAATCACCTTACTAACCCAATATTAATTCAAGTTAAATGTAAAATGAACGATAATTAAGATGTACATCCCAAAAAAACTACCATATTTTTGAAGTAGAAAAGCCATATTCGCAGTTTGAGATTTTTTTTTTTTTTTTCTTTTTTTGCAAAGATTTAAACGAAAATAATTAATGGATGAAATTCAGGAAGATGATTTTAGATTTTATTACCATTTTCTTTAGTATTATTGGTATGCCAATAATTAGTGTTAGATTATATGCCCATAGAAAATAGATGAAAATTTAATTTTTTTTAATTTTAATGTTAAGTACAATTTTATGATAAATGTATATAAAAATCAATAAATAAATAAAATAAATGTATTTGTGAAGGTTGAGAGATCATTAAGAGTATACGAGTTATTTACTCTTTGTCCTAAGGATTATGTAATAAGTTGTATGTTCTTATTGTAAACAGTTTTGAATATACCAAGAAAAACATTTTTATTATAAGCAGTACCTGCCTGAATTAGTTAAATTGGAATGGAAAAGATCCATCACATGTTACATGGAGCAAGCTCGTTTCATCCCAGTATTGTTTGAATTACAGTCAACCTTTCATATATTAGGTTTTAAATTAGTTTAATTAATATTAGAACAGTTTTCCTCTTGAATACTTGTAATTTTAGGTATATACATAAATAGGTATGAATTATTAGATGATTTTAGTTGGGGTTCGGTCAAGGTAGATCCAGAAAAAATACAAATTTAAAAAAAGGGTATTTTTTTAAAGATTATATGCAAACGTTTCGGCATACATTGTAAGCCATATTCAGGCTGCCTATCATGAAGACGAGTGAAGACGTCCTGTCCCTACGTTCACATTTCCATGACTAAAGGTCATGGAATGTGACCAGTTCAGTCATGGAAATGTGAACTTAGAGGCAGGACGTCCTCTCTCGTCTTCATGATAGGTAGCACTGAAGATGGCTTACAATGTAAGCCGAAACTTTGGCAGATAATCGTTTTACAAAAAATACACTTCTTTTAAATTTGTATTTTTTTTGGATCTACCTTGACCGAACCCCTACTAAAACCATCTAATAATAATAACTACGGTAAAAAAAAAAAAAAAACTCTCCTTTTGAATAAGTATGAATTTCTGCCAGATTATTAAAAAATTAAACATCTTAGTTTTTTCTTGTTTTGTTTTTTTGTGACATGTCAACTTTGTGGTCATTAACGTAAAACAGCTTTTATTTTCTATTATAAATACTGAAATAAATTTTAAAATACATGCGCAATATATTATATATATAATGTCAAATCAATTTTATTTTTGAAGAGGGAAATTAATATTGTCTAGCTGGAAAAGTTATTAGCTGTGGAGGTATTAGATCATACTTATAGCTGATTATTTCATATAAAATTAAATATAATTTTCTCTAGTTCATTTATTACATTTAATAAAAAAATGTAAGATGCAAATATTTAATCATCCAAAACAGACTTCCAAGAATAGAATTCAACCAAATTTCGAAAGTATTTAGGTCGTTAGGGAGGGGAAAGTCATGAATTTTGACTATTAATTTGAAATTTAAAGACTTAAAGAAAGTTAATAAGTAATATTTGAAAGTAAACAGTTTTACATGATTGGCTTAAAATTAATATGTAATATTGGATTGGAAAGAACTTATTTACGAAAAACAAATTTTAGGTAAAAATTTCAGCGTCTATTAGCTAATAAATTGCATTACTATTTTCATTTTTAATAACGTTCTCCCATCTTTGGCGCATGTTATTGAGGAATCGATCTTCTGTTGAATTGATTGGAATGAACTAATATTGCTCAAATGACATTTTCAACTTCAGGTATTTATTAAATCATTTTCCGAAGAGAAAGTTCAGAAGGGATTGGGGAAGACGTTAATCAGATGGAGCAAAATCAGGGCTGTAGAGAAAATGAGGAAAAATTTCTCTCAACTCTTCTATTTCATTGAACGCTTTATTTTTTATGGAAAAACAATATTGAAAAAAATGAATAAGAAAATTTCAATTTTTAGTTTGTTTAATTACAAGCCAATTAACTATTATAAGCGGAATCGAAATGTCTAAAACTGAAGAATAAGAGAAGAAAATAAATAAAGGTCATTATATAACTAATAAGATGTGTTTAGAGAATAAATGCAATATTTTTTAAATTAAACATTTTCAAACCTTCTAAAAATAAATAAATGATATTTTTTGATAACGTTTATAACATAATAAAGTGAATAGTGATTGTAAAAACAACTACAAAAATAATTTTTTTATCAATAAAGATACTTATCGGGGCGCCAGACTAGCTCAGGGGATCCGTGCGGGTCTCGCAATCCTGACGCTGCGGGTTCAAATCCCGCCCAGGTCAATCTTTTATTTATAATATAGAAGCTTGTCCTGTGCCACGAGTGTTTAAAAAGGGGAGGCAACCTGTAGATAGCCTCTCCCTCAAATGACCCTAAGTGGTTACAAGGGAGGCTAACACAGAAAAAAAAACACGTAGAAATTCTGCAGAGTTTTTGCAAAATTTATTCACTATCACGTATGCATATACTAATCCATTAACTATATAAATATATACAAGAGATAGACAGATGTATATGTAAATAATTTACTGTCTTAGGATGATGAGTTCTCGCTCATCAGTGGGAGAGAGAAAGACAGATAAATATCTATATGCTCCAGCTCCAGGCAGCCTATCATTTTTATATTAGTAAAAACAAACTCAGTAATTAATTAAGCTCCTTTCAGGAAACTTGATAAATGTAAAATTATGCGAATTATCTTCAAAATTATTTTAGCAGATGTATTTCTCGTAATTTGGAGATAGTTAGTTGACTGTAAAACTTTATCAGGAAGGATTCGGTCTTGAAATGTGAATAAATAAAAAATTAATATTGGGGTGCCAGGCTACTTCAGGGGATATGTTCGGGACACGCAATCCTGACGCTGCTGGTTTAAATCCCGCCCAGGACAAGCTTTTGTCTATAAATAAATGCTTGTCCTGAGCCATGGGTGTTTAAAAAGGGGTGGCAACCTGTAGATAGCCCCTCTCTCAAATGACCCTGAGTGGTTACAAGGGAGGCTAACACAGCAAAAAAAAAAAAAAAAAAAAAAAAAAAAAAAAAAAAAAAAAAAAAAAAAAAAAGATACTATCTATCTTCAGGTTAGTTTAAGAAATAAAATTTGTAGCCATTGGACAGGAAACGAAAATTCCTCCAGTAAGAAAATATTTCGGCTTAATCACCAGAAGAACACTACGCGAAAAATAGTAAAGAAAAGTGGAGCGGAAAACAGAAGAATAAAAGCAGGATAATTCTCCAGCCTCCTGTTTTTCGGTGGACCAACAAAACGCAGGACCAACATTTTCCAGAGGACTCAAAGGAATCCTTCCTTTAATTACCGAGACCTGGGTTTCAATTCCTACTCTTTTGTATGGCGGGAAGGGCGGAGGGCTAACTACCCCCTCACCCCCTTCGCAGCGACTATCAAAAGCTTCCTTTCTTCGCCCGAGGAACAGTTCCCAGGATGACCTCATTAAAGCAAACCATTAGAAGGAAAATGACGCCAAAACTTTCTCGAAGACCCATTAGACTGATAGACCTTTAGGCCGAGAAGAAATTTCTTACATCCATTAATACAAGTGGAAGAAAAGTAATGTAGCCCTGAAGAAGGCCTTCAAGAAGTATAAAAAGTCCAACTCTTAATGTATGGAAACTTTTAGTTAACCCTTAGGTAAAAGCTCGTTATTAGTAAGAAAATGAGGGGCCGTTTTAGGTCTAAAGGGTAGTTAAGTCAACGACGGTGTCCTCCATTTGTAAATCAATAAATATGATAAATACAGCACAAGATCGAGTTTTTTTAAAAACCTTTTCTACATAAGAAAAAAATGCATTTTCCACAGGAATGACGTAAACCAAAATCTAACTGACCTGGCAGAGACAGTTAGAAATTTTATTCTGTTCCCTTGCACTAAAAATTGTGAGCCAAGAAGATTTCTGAAATTTCTTAGTTAAATTTGAAATTGTCAGAAATTTAAATATATGAAATTTGAAAATGCTTAGATTGATCTATAAGTGGAAATGGTCAATCAGAATATCCCTGGGATTTTCTTCCCTGGGGAGGAAGAAAATGGGGGTCGCTTGATCATCAAAGGACTTTTTTCTAAAATAGTAATTCTACGTGTAATATTGAATTACTCTGGTAATTATTAGTACTTCCTCATGGATTGATATCGGCTAGCAGAGTAGTTTGTTAATGGCTGAAATCAAACTTTTATATAATAAGCAAAACTTTAATACAAAAAATTAACAACATAAATAATAATTTATAGTGCAAAGAAGTTAAAAGATAAATAAAAACACACACAAACTTTTCTTGATTTCATACAAATCTACAAATTTCATATTTTTAATTTTAAGTTGAGAGGCAAAAGTTTGAATGGCAAGTAATAACTGAAATTTTAAAAAATTGCAAATGGTGAATTATTACTGTACTTCTGGAAAGAGTTTCAAGAAGTATATAATTTTATGATAATAAAACATTAGAGATTTCAGAAGACATTTAAAATATATTATTCAACATCCGAATGAGCTCTCAAAGACTTGCTTCAGCTTCTTGAATGAAGTTCTTAATGTCTTTACTGCATCAATAGTTGAGAAACGATAAGAAATGAAATTTGAAAAAAAAAAAAAAGCGACTTTGAAAAAATTCAGAAGTTGTATGCCAACTTCGTTTAGGGCAAGCCAAGACAAATGAAGCAAGTTTTTCACAGAAGATTTTTTCTAATGTCCTTCATTGACCGACTGAACACTTGATATACTCATTAGAAGCTAGAAGTTGATTGCCCTTCAATCTACTACTACTACTACTACTACTACTTACTCATTAGAAGTGAGGATGAAACTGCAGGACTGAAACCGCCAAATTGTTGTTGGCACTTGTTATTGAACACTCCGGACAGAAGTTAAATATAAACAAAATTAAACTTGATATTTCTATTATTATTATTATTAAACTTTTATTTATTTATTACATTCTGTTAAATAAAAACTTTTGTAATTTGATCACAATGAAGGGAAAATGACATTAAATGTCAATCACATTAGAAGAGAAGGTGATCAATGACACCACTCTCAAATTATTAATATTATTATTAAAGCAAACTAAGTCTAGTTAAGAAGCTAAACTGCTACATTATAAGAATATTTATTTGCTTTATTTTCCGAAAAACTGAACCTAGCATTAAAATGACCATTTTAAAATATTCTATACAGTCGGACAGAATCAGTTCATAAAGCACAGATAATTACTTGAATCCTAAAATATAATTAAAAATATTTAAACAAATCAGCAAGGGCATTTGATTAAAAAAATATTGGTTTAGTATCTGAAAAACCCAGAAATACATGTAGTTTTTATTACTACTTTTACATTTCTTTGTATTTTACCTTTATTGGCCGGTAAACTCCCTGCCACAACCATCAGCCTTGAAGATTTCCTCCAAAACAAGCCGATAATTTGACCAAAAAGAATAAATGATTTTACATTTTTCAATGTGAGACTTTTAAGAAGATTTTGCCTTGGGAAATTAAGCTATTCGCGTTAGTGCAATCACACAACTTTCGAAAATAATCAACGTTCTCTGAGGCTGATAAATTCTATTTGGTCTGTTATTCCCATTTTTCATCTAACTTAAAGGAAACGTGAGAAATCTGCCTTGAGTCTAACGGCAACTGAAGGAGTAGGGAGATTAAAACTTAGGAAAATGTTTTTCCCAAAATGCTATAGAATATAATGATTTTCGCAGTGGTATTTATTCACTTTTATATAAGAAATGCAAGAGAGTTATAATTTTTAAAAAATCTTGCCACAGCCACTACACCACCGAGGCTAGCTAAATAATTCCTTCCACTCCCCACACTTTAATCCGTGTCTAAACCCTCAAGTAAGACGAATATATCGTCTTAAGAAGATGATAGAAGTATATATTATAAGAGATTATCTAGGAAGCCTCGGTGGTGTAGTGGCCTGCATACATGCCCGGAAAGCAGGAGACCCGATTACGAGTCTTGGCTGAGGTAGCAAGATTTATATATTCTAACTTCCTTGCATTTCTTGCATATTATAGAATAATATAATGTTTACATATTACATATTTTATTTAATTTGTTATCATAATCTACAAAAAAGATACTCTTTCAATTTGGACTTTATCTAAATTCATTAACTTCCATATTAAGACCCTCTCGCCATTTTTTGCGGTTAACTAACTAATTTATTATTAAATTTCATTTTCAAAAACTTAGAAATGGGATATAAAATTTTTTTGTAAATTCCTTTTATTATTGAACATCATTAAGACTGAAACTGAGAGTATTAGGAGATAACCCACATTTTGAAATAGATAAGCGAAATCTTTAGTTTTTAGACTAAATAGTAACATTTGAAAGGAATTTAAATAAACGAAACTAAAAAAATTAACAGAGTAAACCAAAAAAGTCCAATATAAATTTCTACTTTATATACCGAAAGACGAAATTCAATAATCTTCAATGTATTTGTTACAATGAGAGTTATAAAAAGAAGAAAAGCATTTGAGCAGTTTAAAAAGTAATACCGGGCACTAGTTTTTTTTTATAATTTTTCCAAAACGTGGATAATAATAAATAATAATTTAAGAATGATTAAGAAAAAATAATTTTTAAATGATTAAGGGGAGTTGAGCGTCTATCTCTCTCTTATCTCGACCAGCTTAGAGACAGCCTTTGAGACATTACCTTTCCCACTGAGTGTCCTTTGCGCTGAAATTAATCCTTCATTCTTCAGTGCCCTGCTACCGCGGGATGCAAGCTCCTTAGTTCTCAGCAGGAACTCAAGAACTTCAAACCGTTCGTCGCTGACAATTAGAGCTGTACATTCTAGCGGTGGGCAGGATAATCAGAGATCCCCAGGAGGAATCGCAATTGTGGATTCCTTGTCTCTCTGAGAATGGCAAGCTTGCTATCTGCAGGATTCCGTTAAATGGGACTTTTTTTTTTTCTTTCTTTTTGGTCTCTTTTTCAGCTAATGGAGAAAGAAATGTGAGAGTCAGAGCTTCAATTAGCACTTATATCCAAAAGCCGGTTTTATATGCCTGCATTTAAGGAAGAAATGGACTCGCCATTGCTCTGCTTACACCTCAGTCTAGAAATATTACAGGTTAGTCTCTTAGTAAGGCATGGTTAGATCAAGTCAGGAGTGCCTAAGGCGGAAATAATTAAGAAAAACACAGGAGCATGGGACACTTTCAGATTTATAACTCCTATTGGATCACAGTGTCTAATGATTATTTACACATACCTCAGCGCTGCAGTGGCCTAAAAAGGAATCACTACATAAATAGTGGAGCTTAATTGTAAGAGACAAGAATGGATTTCATATACTTCTGGGTAAGCCTTAATTGGTGCGTTCGTTAGTCGATAACTCGTTAGGCGTCAGATCGTTAGTCGTTAGTACGTTTTGTAAGCTACATGGTGTTACCATATTCACCATATTTCCAGTTGAACATATTTCCCATATACTTTGCCGTGAACTTAGGCGTGAAAAACCGAAAAATTGAAGGATTGCTCATTGTTTTTAATGTTCGACATCTTTTGAAACTGGTTTTTTTTTTCATTTTTTTTTTTATTTACATTCTCCTCTAGAAAAACAAGCGCTTGACAATGGTCCCCTGAAGAGACTTTTCAATAAAAAAAAACAACTTCATTCTGCATTGTAAAACAATATACATTTAATAAATACTGACATTAGTCGTGGTATTTAATCCCACAATTAATTTTATACAATAAATGCAGGGGAATAGAATAAAAAAATCTTATTCTAAGATAATTTTAGTAGGGTATCGGTCAAGGTAGATCCAAAAAACACAAATTTAAAAAATGTATTTTTTAATAAAGGATTATCTGCCAACGTTTCGGCTTACACTGTAAGCCATCTTCAGGGCTGTAGAAATACAATGTCATGAGAATACAGATAGATATCTTTGAAATTAGTATAATAGAGAATTGCAATAATATAATGTGATATCAAGAGTATGAATGTAGAAAGCTATGTAAGAAAATTTAAAGTTTATGAAAAACAATTTGAAAAAGAACCAATTTGAAAAAACATGCAAACAAACAACTTATTGACAAGAAAAAAAAAATTGAAATATCATTAAAGCAGTNTACGTTTAAGATATCCCCCCCCCTCTCAAAATGAAAGAATGGGGGAAGAACACACCTATGGAAATTACATTCATACGTTTTTTCCTTAACAAATGTTATCAAATCAATTTTATAAAATAAAAATCTTAAAAAAACTACTTTTTACAAGTAATTATAACGCTAATGATGACAAATATATTGATATAAAAGATAATAAATAAATATATAGAATTTTAGTCTTCCTATAAAATCTCCTTTTCCATATATCATAACATTTTTAAATGACCTATCATAATTTACGCTGTTTTTCATGCTAGGGAACACAAATGTTATAAAATTACATTTTACACCTATTGTTATCTCCAAATTTCGGATTTGGTAGAATATTCTTTATTATTTAAACCTCTGTATTACTTTAATTAATATGGCGAATCTATTAAGTGAATCTTTGAAATTCAAATATAGAAATAATGTTGTTGTTTTGTTTTTTTCTAGACACTAATAAAACATTTTCACTTTAGGCACATGAAGATCAAATGTATTTTAAAATTTAACATTTTTCATTGGTCTATTTTACTCAACAAACATTTCAATAAAAATAGCCGACACGTTTTGAGACAATTTCGTTCAGAATGAAATAAGAGGAATTCCATTCCCAATCCTTCGGTCAAACTAAATTCAACTGAATTATTCACTAACAACATTTATCTATGCATTGATTCTATGTTTATGCCTTTTATGCAAGAGAGAATAATATGAAGAAACTTAAAGATATATGTTATTTTTTAATTATTATTTATTAAATTTCTGGCAATATAAAAACATTTTGTAATTTGATTACAAAGAACTAAAAATTAAAAAAATGACAATCGCAAGAGGAGAGAAGATAGCCAATGACACCACTTTCAAATTAATTACAAACTATGTTCCCAGGAGGTCTTTGTTTGAGTCGATAGGGAGTATTGTAGGGATTGGAGTTGGGAGGTAGGGACTGAACTAGTGGATTAGGATTTTGCGGCAGACTGTTGGAAAAGGTAAAGCGGGAAGAAATAAGGTCTTGAATGAAAGAGATATAAAAATAGTGGTGAAAGGAGAAATTGAATATGTAATAGGGAGCATTAGTATTATTATTTTAATAAATTAAGAGGATTTTGGAATGAATGGACTTGAATCCTAGGGTGTCGAACGGCTTTAAATATATACAAATTATTAATTTAATTTATATTAAGCATTTAAAAAATTGTACATGACGATAGCAATTATGACTCAATTCCGTCTTCAGTCCCTCAGAACTAGACCCATTTCTTCATGGCCATGAAAATAGGATCTTGGTGACACGACGTCCCCTCTCGTCTTCATGATAGCCCTGAAGATGGCTGACAATGTAAGCCGAAACATTGGTAGACAATTTAAAAAACACACATTTTTTAAATAAGTATTTTGTGCATCTATCTTGACCGAACCCCAACAAAAAAACATCTAATAATAATACCTAACGTCACAAAAACTCTTCATTTGAAAACCATTTAGTTATAAATATAGGTATTGTTAAATAATTTCTTTGCATCACTAACACTAACCTAGATATTAACGATTTTGAAATTTGGTCTTCCCAAAATTACATTATCTCCCTCTAAACCGATTCCAGGGATTAATTAACTCTTCTTATAGTTTGAAATAGTGAACATGGATACAATAATTCGTATAATATATATATATATATATATATATATAATTTATAAGTACAGAAACATTCTTTTATTTTGTTTTGAAGAATTTAAAACAAATTAGATTTCACGTCTTAATCCCTACCATTTTGCATTTTTAACAATACCACTACGGATATTCGAAAATCTATGAATTTATTCTTATAACTTTCTGATCTTCTCTCAGCAAAACTAGCTTAGGGACATTATTCTTACATAAACTTTTTTTTTTACATTTTATAAAATTAAAAAAGATTTAAACGTCTTTTTACCATATACCCATTGTTTGCTCTTTAGTAGAATCCGACATCTGCCTGGCACTAGACAAGATTAAATTGCCAAATTGACACAGTAAACAGTGGAATATAGTGAGGGTAAAACGTAGGATTTATAAGGCTGGCTCTAGACTGTTTTGAATGCTGCTATTATGACATTTAGAAATCATTCCTCTCTGAGGAAATAATGCACTGTGTGAAAGTGAAGAAGAGAATGGCGAAAAGGGGCATAAGAAATGGCATCAAGGTTTTATGGAAGGTGGTAAATTTCAGCAGTTTGAAGGGTGAACAAGGGGAAGAAGGCGAATACAAACCTTCAAAAGGGTCGCAAGGTAATACATAAAATATAGCTATGGCCGACTCGAATCTCCATACACGACGTAAAGGCTTTTCTTGGCTCATATTCCTTATTCTTTTTGATTTTCCTCACATATTTTTGTGAACGAGAAGAAAAGTAGAATAGGATATATAAAAAACATACTTTTTTAGCAGAAATTGTATTTATTTTGTTTGAAATAAAGGAGGTTTTGAAAAGAAAGTTATTAATTAGGACAACACTTTTTACGAAATCATGTAATTCATTATAAATATATTTCCAAATATATATTATAAGGAATACTGCCATTCTTGGTGTAGAAAAAAAAATATTATTCTCTTTTCAGCCCTGAAGAAGCCATCACATGATGTGCGAAAGCTCGGCAAAAAAGAACAATTTGACTCGGTCCAACCCGGAAGATGAAATGGTAAATATTATTTTAAATTTTTACTAAACGTTTTACCAGATACAGACGTTCAGGGCGATGCTATAAAGCACACATTGGCAAATGTGAATAATTCCATACAGAATAATTTTCACAGCCTATACTTCTTGGTTCCATTGAATAGGACTCGTTAAATCTGCAGAAATTGAATAGTTTGTAATTTATTGATTCCATCAGAGAAATAAATCCTTTATACATGCACAATTCCCACCCTGATTAAAGAGAAAACAGTGTTACAGGGAGTGGAGTGGAGTGCCCCCACAGCTGACTGTGGGCTAACCTAATCATTGGACACTATCGATTTTCGGTGCACATCAGGACGGGAGTGATGGCCATCGGTGGTCGTCCTCGGACCAGCTGGAGCTCAACACTCCCATGATTAACCATTTGCCCGTCAACCGGAGAGCAGTAACAGCAAACCCTCCCAATAACAGTGATTGCTGAGGAGAGACGTCCTTCGACAACAGGTAATCATCGGATGAATCTTGTGGAGTACCGTAGGTTCGCTTCTTCCTTTGGAGGGGATATTAGGAAACAAGCCTCCTTTGAGAATAAATAAACAAAAACAAAATAAATCCTTAATTAGTTTTATCATTTTAAAAAAGAAAATTATTACCCAATATTTTAGATTAAATAAAAATTGATAAATTTTGGAATGCATTACAATTCACATTATTTATATCATAAACAATAAGTTACATAAAATTTTCCTATTCCAATCCTAGAACAGTAACTAATAAATAGATCTATGAAAACACTCACCATGAAAATAAAAGGAGAATAATACAATAATATGTACAGATAATAACATACATTACGTTTAAGATATTCATAATAAATTAAGTAAGGCAAAATATAAAATAAATAATCAAATAATGAGTGGAACAAATAAAAGAAATTAAGAAATAAATATTAATTCAGTTGTGGTTTATTATCCCAAGTAAATTTTAAACAATTATTGCGAGGGAATAGAATAAAAAATCTACCTGTTCCAGCCAGAACTCGTACCTTGATCTCCTGCATCGAGCTCGCAATGCTTAATTGTTTAAAATTTACGTGGGATAATAAACCACAACTAAATTAATATTAAGAAATGAAAATAAACAATGTCAGCTCATTCTAGCATAAGAGGATGTAATCGTATTTCTCGTAGGTTAGGCTCTCGATAGTGTGTTGGGAATCTAATAAGTTATCTAGCTCGTCCCGGTGGTGTAATGGAAACATACCGGGCCGTAAAGCAGGACATCCAGATTAGAGTCCTGGCTGGGACAGATAGATTTTTTATTCTGTACGATCATACAAACGAAATAAACGGGACTCCAACTACGCAAACTATCTGCAAGACAACGGACACGACCTCACCGACATACCAACAACCATGACGACGTTGCTACATAAACAACAGAAGGGACGGAAGATGGACATCTTAGAAAACATGGAAATCTACAAAACAAGGACCACGGACAATAACATTATTAACGAACAACTTAACACAATCTGACACCATATTTAGACCGTTACTGTTACTAATACGAACACACAACAAACTTAAACGAACAGACGACACACAAACCGACAACAACCCAAATAAATAAGACAGCATAATCCATAGGCAGACACTATCAAACACAAACACATTTACAAAAAAACTTTTCGGAACACTTAGAACTCCTCAACAAAGGAGATTACAACTAATCCCTGCCTCAACCAATACCTGGAATAATGGACTCTGACCCTTATAACTCGTGCGTGTGACAGACCTTATCGCCAACAAAGCGACAGTTACAGATATACCTGACGCATCCGACTAACCCACAGAATACAAACGCAGTTGAATACAGTCAGTGAAAGTGAACGCATGTATTCGGCCAGAAGATGGACAATTTCCGAAAGCGCTCGCCGACACATGGTTTGCAGAAACCAATGAAGACGGATAATAGAAGGTATGATAGTTCTATATTCATTGGTGGTGGAAATAACCTTTTAGAGAATTTTAACCTTAGCTAATATGCTAGTTTTCACCATAATGCAATTTATAAAAAATATCCACAGGTAAAAATAAAATAAGAAAAGCTTATTATAATCTGGTAGCTCCATATCATTGGAAAAAGAGCAAGAGCAAATAAAAAGTGTGAGCTAACAAGACAAGTAGCTTAAGACTGAAAACTAGCGAAAGGGGAAAGGCAGAGAGAGAAATAATGGAGAAAAGGAAGGGCCATTACATTAGTCTGTTTAGCACCGGAGAACTGAATCCTCAGAGGTACAGCTAGTAAATAAATGAAGAACTTTTTCTGGAGAAAATAGGGGTTTAAATTTAGAAATCCTAGTAGTTCCCTTCAAGGAAAACAAGGAGATCTACAAAGCAAAGGGATTGGAGTCCAAGGCAAGAAGAGCTAAATTGCATACGACGATTCACGAATATCGGAGTCAACTTGGCATAGCAAAGATTAAAATACATGGATATACCTAATATTATCGAACAAACATTGCTTCCAGCTTAGCCGAGGGAATCCTTTTGGGTCTTGCGAATCCAGTGCCAGAGTTCGCTTTTTACAAATCATATACGCATTTTCAAATCATGTTTAGAATAGGATGACTACCTCTATGATCCTAAGTTGGCAAATGGGAGTTTAAAAAAAAAAACATTGCTCCGATGGACATTTCTTGTTGCAACAAATATAGCAAAGTATATCTGTCATATGATAGAACGGATGACGTAACACAATGTGTAATATCTGGGGAATATGGAGCATAGGGAGATGTGATTAGGCGTGAGCATTCCTAGCCGGCGGAGAGGAGAGAGGCTCTCGGCGGCTGCTGATCGATACGAGAGGAGAAGAGGAAGGCCAGGTGCGGCGGGGGGGGGGGGGGGACTCCGAAACTATTTGACTTATGAGATAGCTGTCATAACTCTCTGGGAGATACAAACAGTCCTTGTGTAATCGATACAACTGTAGTGACAATTAAACATCAATTTAATATGGAGAGAAGAAAGAGTTAAATGTGTATGAGATGAATTTAGCTGAAGTTGGTTATGTAAATATTTTAATTCTCTGAGAGTAAGCGATATGTACTTTAACAGACCACTTTTAAAATTCAATTGTTTCTGCATCTTTAAATACTGCAATCTTAAATACTTTAAATCTCTATTTCTATGCAGTTTCATCGGGTTTATGTATCCGTAAGGAGTTATTTTGTATTTTGCAGATAGATAAACAATTAATGATATTTTAGAAATTCTTATCCATGGTTATGATATCTTAATTTCTTCGTAAGAGAAAAAATGTTTATAAGTTCATAACTTGGATTGAATATAAGTAATCTCCATCCTAAAGCAATAATAACCATATTTAGTATTCCAATTTTCATGGGGAGGATCCTGAAAGCGCAAAAACAATAATATACCTTAAGGGGTATTTTGTTAAGGAGTAAGGAGTAAGAAAGGGCAATAATGGGAGGAGGGTGGTGGGAGCGAGACGTGACCTGCAGGTTAATATGCTCCGAGGTGCGCCCGTTTAGTGGACAACAAGCTGGCTCTTAATTCCCCATCGATCGGAGGTCAGATATCCTGTGGTGAGGCGTGGATAAGGAGGCTTGTCGTATCCTCCAGATAGCTGGCAGCAGGAGGGGATCTCTTCAGATAACGAGGCTTGGAGAGGTTGGGACTCGACTTGGAGTTGGAAGGTAAATGTGCTCCGAGGTTCGCCCGTTTAGTGGACAACAAGCCGGCTCTTAATTCCCCATCGATCGGAGGTCAGATATCCTGTGGTGAGGTGGGGAAAAGGAGACTTGTCGTATCCTCCAGATAGCTGGAAGCTGGAGGGGTCGGGACTCGATCAGCAAGAATCAGAGCTCGGAGTTGGCTGAAGAGAGAGCCGAAGATACTCGTCATACATGAACATTTCTCCCTTACTAGAACAACGAATATATATAGTCTACATCCGAACTTTTCGTTAAATATAAGTTCAAATATCTCATATGGATTTATTCAATTTCACACACATATACTTTTATGCATATACTTATATAAATAATTTGAGTGTGTGGGTGGAGGGGGTCAGTGTGTATATGTTCAGACACAGATCAACATATAAACAGACTCCTTATCTGCGAAGTTATGTATATTCAATACTTTATCCACCTGTTCAACTAGATTTATCCCACTCATCACAGTTGTGAGTGGTTGTNTAGAAAACTAATCAGGGCTTCAGCCAGAATCAGAAAAATAAAATACTTTAAAATTATTTGACATTTGTTTTATTATTGCTAATGTTTCGACTTAAATTTTAAATCATCATCAGAGCTGAAATACAATACACACTATCATATTTATAAAATAATAGATTGGAATATAGAGGTAGAGATGTGCTATGTTATAAACAGTCAATGATATACAGAATAAACTTAAAATAATTTTATTATAAAACTTTTAAGTTTATTTTGTACATCACAGAATGCCTTATAACATACCACATCACTGTCAGTTCATTCCAAACTATTATATTATTTTACAGATTAATAATATGATTAGATTTCAGCACTGCTGATGTCTTACAAGTTAAGTTAAAACGTTGGGAATGAAAAAGTTCTTTATTTTTTTTTTTTTTTTTGGTTCTAGACCAAAATACAGACTAATTTCTCCAATATAATAATCGACAGCCAGCCAACCACCAATCATATATTTATATCATATTATAATAAGAATAAAACATTATTGCAAGTTCAGATACCTCTAACATTCTTCAATCGAAGTGCATTGATGTTCTAGAACTAATCGCTCAAACCAAACACTGATCCATAAAAAAATGTTTGTTTTAATGGAGATTGGGTATCGAATACGATTTTATGCAGAATTTTAATTTTAAAAACATTTTATAAATTTATTAAAAACATAGCAAGTCCAAGGGAATCCAAGAAATTCATGACAGAAAAAAACAAACATTCCTCTAGTTTTACGTCGACCCTGCGACACGTAAATTAAAAGTATCATCATTTAAAACTATAAATGTGTATGTTTGTATGTATATGTGTATATATATATATATCTCACAGGGAAGATTGGAGGGTGGATAAATATGATTCTGAAACTGGAATGTGCTTTGTAAAGGAATGGGGAGAACGAACTATATTTAAGTGTCCGTTTAACCTCTTAAGCAGGTGAGATAAAAAAAATAAAATAATTTTCTAAAGTCAAGTTATGTTACGAATTTGAATAACTTTTTTACCTGAAAAAAAATCAACCTTTAAGAGTAAAATTCCAACTCACGTATGTCATTGGAAAGTATAATGGTAAGAATTAGAACTTAATAGGGTTGATGATAGTAAAGCAAAAATTGCAATTTTCCTATAATAAGTTCCACTGCATAACATAAAATAATATAAATCACAGTATTATTTTTTACAAATAATTATTTTATGTATTTCTGTATGAATATGTTAGTTCTAGTGCTTTGCCAGTATTATTTTAGTCTGAATTAATTGTGAATCAAAAAGTGACATCACAAACACAAGCAAAGATGGAACCATTAGAAAGATACTTTTTATTAATAAATAGCAATAGCTGAATCAGTAAGCAATCAAGGTAGATATGTAGTAATAAAACTTACATGTTTAAAACAACTTTTCTCAAGAGAAACAATGCTCCCTTTGACTTCATAAATTAGTATAAATTATAAATACATATAAGAGTTCCAAGGTCATTGATGCAAATTCATCTTGCCTTCATCTTTACCTTCTGTGCACCCCACTAAATGTCCCTAGTTCTAAGGGTCGAGGAGCTAGAAGAATCCTGTAGTAGGCCTTATTTTAACTTTAATAAGTTTCCGCGAGTCAGCAACCTGTGCCTACCTAATGTTGTAAAACCTGCAAGTTGAACCGGACATTGGAACATAAGTTGAAATCTGCAATGCCGAAATTTCGAAGCGACCCAACCCAAATTTGATAAGTGATTAATAAATTCCTGCTAAGAGTAATAGTCTAATTTATCTTTTACTTCTTATGGGCAACAGATAATTTTATTTTGTTATAAATTTAAATCTGAAGACTCATTAGTCTGAAGCAATAATACAAAGTAAGATCAACCAACGAGATTAAACTTACTTTTAAAAGTCTCGATGATTCTTAAAGGGAATTTAAGGAATGATATTTTACAGACGGAAAGATAAAGACGATTCTTAAAAAGAAAAAAAATGAAGAAAGATCTTTGAAAAAAAAAAAGAGGCAAATTATAGCTAATGAGAGAGTTCTTTGAAGACATTCAAGGTCGGACTTCTTATACATTCAGTGCTTTTTTAGGTGATCCTTCAAACCTAATAATCTGAAATTAAAAGTAGCATTTTAAAGATGAGAATAATGAAGGAAGAATCTCTGGGTTCTTTCAATAGGATTTATTTTGCTTTAAGAATCATTTGATCAAACTCAGCACAATTTTTTTTTCTTTGAATAAAGTAAAATAATCATAGAATACATGATACTAAGAAATGAAATGAAAATGTTCGTCGACAAGAGCAGCGTAAGTTAAGATTTATAAAGGTTGACATAAAAAAGAGTATGTTTGTTCTTAACAGCCGAAATATACAGTGAGCAAAAAGGAAAACCAAGTTTATGCAAAAAAAAACTTTGTGCAAAATGTGTAAAAAGCGTCATCAGCTCAACCCAACTTGTTACATTCTTAGCATTGTGTATCAAAAGAAATGTTCACCTATAGATCCAGATCAACAGAAGTCAGAAGGCAAAACAGCAAATTTCTATTAGAATAAATTAAGTATCGTCTATCAATCAGAAAATTTAAGTTATATTTTATACTAGGGCATACTTTTTCCTAAAGGTTTTTTTGTCAAGGATGTCATCCGTGTAAGACTTAGCAAAAATACCTCTTGTGCTGTTAAGGTAGATGTAGCTTTGTGATATATAAGAACTATATTTAGAAATATTGACGTTCCAAAAACACATGTTAACTTGAGGAATGTTCCTTATATAAAAAGGAAAATTTTGCATAATCTACATATTTGTAAAAAGTATTAAGTAAATTTCTAAATATAAGTATTTTAGTCTGGCTCACTTATCTTTTTCGAATACCTTCTATTATTCATCTTCTATAAGAAATTTTGTAAACAATAATTTTACCAGGAAGAATATGAAAATGACATTTAAATGAACGAGTGTCTTCATTTTCAGCTGAAAAGCTCTCATGAATAGGACTAGTAGTACTAAAGTAGTAAATAAAAATATAATATTTTAACGACTGAGGAAAATTCTAAATGCTTATCTCCCAAGAATGGAAATTTTTACTTTTTTTTTTTTTTTTTAATAAGTGTTAGCCTTGCTTTCCATGAGCTACTCTGGGACCCCAGAGTAGGCTATTGATATGTTGCAACCCTATACTAACTCCATATTTCTTAAGCCATTGATATTACGGACTTGTCTTTTTCTGCGAACTTCAGTCCCTCTATTTCTCACATAGAACTATCTATAGCTCCTCGCTTCAAGAGGAAATGTTCTTATAAATAACCTGCCTAGTCGCATTGTAAGGACAGTTTTAGGCGGGAAAATAAAAATCATAAATACAACATAAATTTCAAGAAACGCTTGGACTCCTTACCTGTATAAGATAAACCGGGGATTAATCCCAGAGGACAACAAAACATTATTAATGGGCCCACATTAAAATGGCCTCAAATTCACCCTCACAGGGAAGATTGGAGGGTGGATAAATATGATTCTGAAACTGGAATGTGCTTTGTAAAGGAATGTGCCCACAATTGCAACCGACCCACCCTGAATCCTCCGTACCCACATCGACATCCGGTCCCTCAGAGGAACACCCTTTCCTGTCTCTCTGATACTCTACCTTTGATCATGCGAAATCTCTTACCTCCAACCACCCCTTCAAATTCCCTTGCTTCCTATATATTATTCTCTCTCCCAACATATATAAACATATTATTTATGTTAGGTATGCATCCCCGTTAATAATTTCTACTACCTACTTATCCAAACGCTCTGAAATACGATGCCAGGGGGATTTTTTTCTTCATGTTTTATTCTTATTTAATATTTTACTATTTCTTTTTTTTTTCCGAATTTTATCATGAAGATATGGTTGTCGTTCAAGTATTACTGAGTAATAATAAGTATTTTTCTAATATTAAATTCTTATAATTAAGTATTTTTTCTTGAGCGACTTTTGTTTTGAGAACTTTGTTCCAGAATTTTGGATTGCTACTTGAAATAGGGGTGAATGGACGCCTCTTCTGCAAAGAGGATACGTTCGGGGCATCTAAATGTGGGATTTTTTTTTACATGATTCGCAGAGAATTAACAATAACGTAGCGATTGGCTGCACGTCTTCTTCCACAGCAATCCTTTCCTAGGTGAGCACACAAAGCTCCAAGTTGATGGTTTAGTCGCCGTAGTGAGCTAGTGCTGCAGTGGCGTGCAGTGCGGCTAGAGGAGCAGGATGAAAAGACCAAGAAGCGGCATATCGACCCCGACAGTCCCGACGGCTTGATTCCTCCCGCTCGCAGAGTCATTCCTCCCGCCAAAATGTAGCTGAATCCTTCAGGAATAAAGAAACTGGTGGGAATCCACCATGGTACTTACCATACTATTTCTCTGAACCAAAATCAAGTTTCATCAAAATCAGCCGTTTATAGTTCATTGCATTGCAGCCAAAAAGAGCGTAAGAATATTTGAAAATGAGTCGTGAGTATGGGATGGTGTGAGGTCATAATGACAAAAAACCATCCATGCCACAACCCGATATCTCCAATGACACTCCAACCCTAATAATTCTACAGAAATCTTTAATATTGTCTACAAGGCTATTAAAACGTCTTAAAGACCCAACGGCACAATTTATCTTATTATTCTTATTACACGATACCTTAGAAGAAAAGCATCTGTAACTATTTAATTCTCACTCAAAAAGCATATTTTAGGTATGTTACTATCTGCTCGCGACCTAGTTTCCCGAAAGCGTTAATTTCCCGATTTCCGTCCTATCCTAGATGTTAAAAATCTATATTTTCTCTACCCCCTAACCTTTGAGTCGGAACCCGTCTTCGGTTGCTTTCTTAGATAGGGTAATGTACTTGGCATTTTTAGAATTTATCAGGGTAATGTACTTGGCATTTTTAGAATTTACTCTTACCTCTTTTACCTCTTACTTAATTAGTAAGCATAATGTTATTAAAATAATTCTGTTCAAGAAACAGCTATTTCTTTGAAAGAGGCTGAAAATACTTTGTATAATTTATTAAGAAGAAAATTTAATAAATAAGTTATTCTCTAGAGTTTAGTGTTAAGTAAAGAGTAAACGAGTTGAGTCACTCGACTGAACACAATAGGGCACGATACACATGAGTGCGCCAATACCAAGTAATCTAAGCTCTCAAAGATTTGCTTTCCATCAATTTTTATAAAGAAAAAACTTAATTTATCAACAAAAAAAAGCATAATTATTTTAATAATATCAAGAGAAATAGTTTAAAAAAAAAAATAAATTAATAGCTTTTAAAATAACCTTGAAAAGGAGTAGAAAGTTACGAACTAACTCTTACAATAAATTATAGATAACCTAATTTTATCAACTTTAAAATGCACTAAAATTTAAAAAAAAATCTTTCACGCTGGGGCAGCGTAAACTAAGCGTATTCTTCGGGATTAAAAAAAAAATTAAAGAATAATCACATCCAAAGCCATTTATAAGAAAATTATCTTTTCTTCTCAATATTTTATTATGGAGCACTTTAAATCAAGGAGGTCATTTACTAAAATTGTTCACCTGATATAGAAAATATGTTTAGTCAAAGACACAGCAACGAAAAGTACTTTCCTTGAATAAAAAAAAAAAAAAAAAAAAAAAAAAGTCTCAGGAAATTCCATAAAGTACACCATCAGTAAGGTTTGTAGAAGCCAAGAAAACAAAAGAGTTTTAATGCGCTCGATCGTCAAGATCTCGTAAATCTACAATGTGCCTCCTAATGGCGTAGAATGCACAGCTCATCTCATGGCTAAAAATAAAAGTGAAATTTTACTTGGCTTTATGTCACTGTAACCAAGAAATTATTAAATCAGTATTAATTTACCAGAAGAAGAAAGAAAAAGCTTCTTTTTTTTTATCCCTATAAGGATAGATCCTTTAATTTTTTATATTAGAATAAAAAAATTATTTTCTTCGCCTAAAATTTTTAAATATCATACATTCCAAAATAAGATCTGATATTAGAAGTCTCAGATAATTAAAGTGATAACATTAATATAAATCAAATATGAAATAGCTGTGATGAAAGCGAGAAGCATTATTATTCCATTATAAAAAGATAAATCACACAATGGCACTGCATCATTATGTTGGAAATTAGAAAATGAGAGGGGATAGTTGGTGTTTTGTTTTTCAGGGTTCTGTCATCACTATTTGAGTAGTCATTCAGCCTTGGAATTAGGTAATCATTTATTCCGTGCTGCCAACGTATTGGGTTACAATAGCGCTTGCCGTCAAAGATATGAAATTTCATTTTAATATTTTAAAATTAAAATAAAATACTTAAAAGGAAAATGACTTTTGAATTCTGAAAAATGTACAAATAAAAGCCAACTCCTGATTATCGCGGAACGCATAAATGAATCATTTGCCTTCTAGATAAGAATCCTAGCTCTCTTTGCTAGTAGCAAATATCTTCACAAAAAATGGCAACAGTTGCGGCGCTGGTAATTTGCTGCCTACTAAACTGTTTAGCGTAAACAGACAAAGTTCTGAAAAAAAAAAAAAAGTGTTATTTCTTCGGATCCTGTCAAATTGAATGTATCCGTCAGTCTATTGGTTACAACCTATTTATTAATGTCCATTCATAAAAAAAAAATTAACCTTCATGTTGAACGATTGTTGAGAGCAGAATTTACCACCCTCTCCACGATTCCCGAAAAACTCCCTAATCACGTACCTGGATGTATATATGAGAGCAAGCAAGGGAATGATAGGCCCTGAATTCTGGTTAAGCCTTTATGACAATTTAAATATAATATATAATATAAATGAAAATAACTTAATTTTACAATAAGTTGTATTAAATAATGTGATAAATGAATGTAAACCATATGCAGCAAAGAGAAAAGAAATACATTAATGGTTTCCCTGAATTACATCTCTCTCAGCTTTAATTTATTTCCTCTAGAATTCACCCTAGGTACTTAAGTAGCATATAATCGGAGAAAAAAAATTATATGTAAGACATCAATTGAATAATTCTCTCCCTGCTCCGATTTTAAAAACTGTTGTACATAATTAGAATTTAAAAACACGCATGCATATACTTTATATATTTTATGCATATAATTTACTGTCTTAGGATGATGAGTTCTCGCTCATCAGAGGGAGAGAGAAAGACAAATAAATATCTATATGCTTCAGCTCCAGCCAGCCTGTCATTTTTATATTAGGAAAAACAAACTCAGTAATTAATTAAGCTCCTTTCAGGAAATTTAATAAATGTAAAATTATGCGAATTATCATCAAAATTATTTTAGCAGATGTATTTCTTCTAATTTGGAGATAGTTAGTTGACTGTAAAACTTTATCAGGAAGGATTCGGTCTTGAAATGTGAATAAATAAAAACTAATTTTGGGGCGCCAGGCTACTTCAGGGGATATGTTCGAGACACGCAATCCTGACGCTGCTAGTTTAAATCCCGCCCAGGACAAGCTTTTGTCTATAAATAAATGCTTGTCCTGAGCCATAGGTGTTTAAAATGGAATGAAAACCTTTAGACATCCCCTCCATGCATGACCTTAACTGGTTGAAAGGGAGGCTAACGCTCTTTTTATAAACAAAAGTATTTTTATCATTTCCAACGTTTTGGGATGACCAGTCATGATTTAGTTACCCTCGAGTAGGAAACTCTCTCCCCCTTCATCACTTCATAGTCTTGAAGGAAGCCTGAAACTTTGATAACAATAACAACTTTACCAATCCTTTCTCGTATTTATTATAAGATTCGTAAAAATAAACGAGCGATTTTCTTCAAAATCCTATTGCATTTGTAGATGTAATTCGTCATTAAATGTTATACATGGCAGTCTTTGATGATACATGGGAAACATTCTTTGTTTATACACAGTCCCTGTGTGAGGGACTCCTTCCGTATTGCGAAACCTCAGGACTCGAATGTCCAAGTTACGTCGCACGAATAGGATTAATAAGGATTTAGAATGACGAAGAATACAGTCGATTGTAAAAAAAAATAGAGAAAAAAAAAGGAATGAATTAGAATTCCAAATCCCCGACCGAGGAGCCAAGGAAAATGGTAATGACCGACTAATCCAGGGATCTGCTTCCTGGATATTGGGAAGAGATAAGACACGCCTTCAACTTCTCATTATCTCATTTAAATAAATCCCAGAGAATTCTAGTCGCAAGAGGGATTACTCTTAACGGCCCAGTAGCTAGGACACAAAGCCATTTTGTTACAGACCAGTACAAACGTGGCTCTTTAAATTTCAAGTTTGAATAATGTAACTATTTAGAAGCATAAAAATTTATAAAAGCTGAATACATCACTTATAGAGACATAAGATATTTTAGTAGAGGATTTTTCGGGATTCGGTCAGAGTTGATCCAAAAATACAATTTATTCAAATGTATTTATTTGGAACACTTTTGGCTGAACCATAAAACATTTTCTACTATTATCCTCCACGGTCAAAAAGTCTCCATAAGATATATAATTTTTTTTCCCGTAAATTAGTGGGTATTAGAGAATTTTAAAGTAGGGTCATTGGTCACCTTCTCATCTCTTGTCACAGTATTTTTTTTTTAGTTCATTGTAACCAAATCACAAAATGTTATTAGATTAAAATGATGTAATAAATAATTAAAAGTAAAAAAAAAATTAGTAGTAAACTATTTCAGCGATTTGTTTGGATAATGACAATAAGTTCAATAAAATAGGACCTAAATATAGCTTTGCAAAAAGTCGCATTTTAAATACCAAAGTTTGTTAATAGTAAGTTTATTAAGAATATGACATATTAACTTAGAAGTCTGACGCAAAGGAGATGCTTAAACACAGAAAATTTCCCATATTTCATAAGGATATATATATATATATAT
>KZ807513.1:279184-289625 GCA_000696205.2 Oncopeltus fasciatus | reverse complement strand
AGGGGATCCGTACGGGTCTCGCAATCCTGACGCCGCGGGTTCAAATCCCGCCCAGGTCAATCTTTTATTTATAATATAAAAGCTTGTCCTGAGCCATGGGTGTTTAAAATGGGGTGGCAACCTGTAGATAGCCCCTCCCTCCAATGACCCTAAGTGGTTGCAAGGGAGGCTAACACAGCAAAAAAAAAAAAATGTTTCGAGTTTGTGCAGGATCTCTTATCTCTCTTAAAGTATTGAAAACAAATCTTTCTATTGGAAATCCTGAAGGAAATACCATGGTTAAATATTTGGTTAAAATCGAATGAGAAAAAGGGTAGAGGGTAAAAGAAACAAATTTAAAATCGTCACATCTTCCACAATATTAGTGTTTCGAAAAAATGTACTGAACAAAATTGGAGTAAAATGTAATTTATTAATATTTCTAATACATAAATTTAAAAAAAAAACTCATATTAAGAAAGATAAGAATGTAATTTTGAGTATAGGACGGGACTTTATAAATACATGAAAAAAATGCAGCATTTAGACTATCCGTAGCAAGCTTTAAAATTATTGGTTTTTGGTTAAAATCAGATGAGAGGGAAGGAAAGATTAGAAGAAGACCAAAATTCACATCATAACCTCTTTTATGTTATTTAATTTACCAAAGAGGTCAATAAATAAGTGATAATAAGTTATATTCTAAAGTTTATTTTCCATAACACTTTTATGAGGAGCACGTATTAAAGGCATCGCTCCCCAATTTATCATCCCAGCCCGTCTTAAATAAATTTTACTAGACACACATTTTACAACCATGGATCTCCTTGGCTTATAAGATAAATTTCGTCTATCATACCTTCTATTATCCGTCTTCATTGGATTCTGCAAACCATCAACCACCAGAAGATACCAAAAGGTATGATAGTTCTATATTCATTGGTAGTCATAATAACCCTTTAGATTATAAATTCAGTCATTTACTTCCATTCATATCCATCTTTAATGAAATTTGGCGAACCCTGCTTAGATAACGCAGCTGCCGCATGACGGACTTTCAGCCATTCAGGACCAGAGGAGTATGGAAGGTAATACTTGAGGGTCATGTTTCAGTAACACAGTAAATTTGCCCGACTTCCACGATTCTGCAAGGAGCCAGGAATATTTGTAAGAGAGCAGGAGTGGAAACCACCAAGGCCGGAGAGCCGTAACACGATCCCAAGGTGTCCCATTTAGCACACCGGCGTAAAAAGCAAGAGATTTACCTCAGAAGGGGCGAGAACAAGCCGTCTCGAGTTAGTAATGGTACATACACATTACTCCACCTACGATTTGGTAACAGAGGCAGTAGTTCAGAAATCGCTCAGAAAGAAATCCCATTCCACGGACCAAAACGCTATTTCCAAACATCTGGAAAATCATACTAATGCCTCTGTGTTAAACTTATTTTTTCCAGCTTTATGAAAAGGCCAAATCAGTTATATTCAACATAGAATTATTTTAACTTCTATCTCTCATTAAATCGAATTTATTATATTGTATATTTTTTTAAATTTTAACTCCAGAAATAAGGTCTAAAATTTCAGCAAAAAAAAAAATAAGTGGGTACATCCGGAGTGGCTTAATGAGGAAAGGGGAGAATTCAACATAAATTCTTTAATAGATTTGTAATAAAGTAATAAATTTATATAATACACCCACACACACGTATATATATATATATCAAGAACGAGAACTTGAATGCCTCTCTAAAAAGCTATCGAACTCAAGGTACTATAATACATATTTACATAATACATATTTAAATAATTTCTACGATTTTAGTGACTCATGCCCCCGTCCTGATTCCGGGTTCAGACTATATATATGAATACATATATACATTCATTCTAAAACTATACTTTATCTCTTCCACAGGTAGTAGCCTGAACATGCACAGGGCTACGAGTGTACACACACTCACGCGCGCGCACACATACTGAGAAAAAGAGAGAGAGAGAGAGAGTAAATATTATTGATTGTAAGAATTTAATGTACTTGATATTCGTCGGGATTCACTGGGTGTGGTTCAGGAAATGATTGGCAAAGAAAACGGATCTTATAAACGTCATAATTTATTTATTCTGTTCCCTCTCATGAATTGTTTATAATTTACGTGGGATAAAAAACCACAACCAAAATAAAATATTTAAAAATTAAAGTTAATAAAGTAAATGACGAGAGCCGACAAAATGTATGACAATGTCTCTCATGAATTGTTTATAATTTACGTGGGATAAAAAACCACAACCAAAACGAAGTTCTCGTCTTTCTCGTAAGTTAGGCTCTCACTAGTGAAGAGGGAATTGAGTGAGATATCTAGCTGGTCCTTGTGGTGTAACGGTCAGCATACCAGGCCCGGATAGCAGGAGATCCAGGTCCGATTCCTGGCGAGGACAGATAGATTTATTTATTCTGTTCCCTCTCATGAATTGCTTATAAACGTCATTATGTTTACATGACAACGTTATGAGGGAAAAATATTTTTGATAGTGCATAATGTAGCTCTAAATGTCAAAACGGGTGACATAATCTCCAACTGATGCTATGTCCATCAACCAAGAATTTTAAAAATTTGTTCCTCGTAAGTTTGTTTCTTCTGTCTGAATGCCGTCTTACGGTCTTATTTATGCAGACGACTCCCATTGCTTAAAAAACAAAAAGGGGGGAAAAAAGACTTCTTTGCACAGGAAAATTTATTCACTTTATTATCATAACGCGACCTCTGAAAAATCTCAACGGATTTTTAGCAAAGAAAAAGTATCAATTTAACAGTGAAATGTAATTTTAAAACATTTATATTCAATAATATTTTTCGAAAAGAATCTTACAAATAAATTTTAAAATTTAATGTTTCGAGTATGGGGCGCCAGGCTAGCTGAGAGGATCCGTACGNTTATCGCAACGATTAAATTATAATCAATATATTAATTAATTTTAATATTTTATTTTTGCCCCAACTAAGGTAATGATTCTGCTTTGCCAGTATTTAATGGAAAATAGCCTAGGACCTTCCTGTTCAATGTGACAGCTGCACTGATTACGATATCCTATGCACCATTTTTATTTAAACATTTAATCATTAAAGAGACTAAAATTAATATGTACAATATCTCCCACCCCAGTCATTCTTTCAAATATTAAAGTGAATAATTAAGTTATAATAAAATAAAATAATTGAAGGAAAACATTCACATATATATTATAAGGAGGGGAAAAAACGGTTTATGTAAGCAATGTATTATTTGTTTATATAATATATTCCAAAGCTAAACTATTCCTATTAGCCAAAGCAGAGAACTCATTGCAATTGCCAGCCTTAAAGGGTCATAGAAAAACGATACATTCAAGACCACTCGCAAGAGATATAATAACATACTTTTACGTATTTCTGGGGAAAAACTATTTATTTTTAAAGAAAACTTATAAACAATATATGAATTTTTTAGTAATTGATTACCGTATAATACAAATATCGATTATTTTTAAATTAGGGGTAAACAATCTATTAATAATTAGAAATAATATATTGCAGCCTTAGATCCTCAAGAGGCCAATGTTAATTTTTGTTATGTGAAAAAAACAAAGCAATTAGTGTGTTAAATAACGTTATATTTCTTGATTCTATCTGATAAAAAAAAATCTCAGCTATCGATCATAACTGATGATAAATATCGATCATAACGAGTCAAATAAATATCCTTCTACTTTAGGTTAAAATTTGCCCTCAAAATAATATAACTTTGTGTATTTCTTAGAACTTCGCATTTGCAATTTAAAAATATACCTGTTTAATCTTTTGTATAAAATTCACATAAAAGTGTTTTTCAGTGACCTGATAGTAAAAAGTGATGAAGAGTTTTAAAATAATAATTATAATTTTTTATATGTTTTGATTATCAAGTTTTGCTCACGTGACCTCTAAATAGAAAAGTATATAAATTCATAGGACAATTAATTATTTTGCGTGCTTCGACAATAACATTGACCAAATTGAAGTGTGTCAGCAGAAACAGATCCGCTCGTTCAAGGGGGTGGACACTCAACAACAGGTGGACACATTTAAAAATTGTTAAAAATTTAATTTTCTGGCGTTGCAACGCATAAAAAGTAAAAACGTTTCGATAATCACACAAAGAATTCTAGAAGATTTTAACACGCCTCTTGCCTGGACGATCTACGGTTAGGAAAGAAAATGCATTTGACTTAATTCCTGTAAAAAAAAAGAATAAACTCATTTTCTGAAAGTGGGGGATAAAAGCTTACAAAAAGAAAAAAAAGAAGAAAAAACAGGAAAAAAAGAAAGATAAAGTAGCTGCTTAGCAAAAGCTTGGAATGGACCTAAAATTGAAAAGGAAACTTTATAAGTGGGGGGACTCGCCGAAGTAAGTTTGTTCCTCTGTCCTCGGCGGAAGTCGAACTCTCTCGATCTCCGGTCAACCCGGACGGAAATGGGGGAAGAAGGACGAATTTGCGGAGTCAACGAAGATAGGATCTCTAGAGAACGCAAACAGGAATTCAGAACTAACATAAAGGGGCATAGGGTCAGCACTACAACAGTACCGCAAATTAGGTACAATTGGAAAAGGAAAAATATAATGAAATACAATATATTTTGGATCTGTGAACTATAGCATTAACTCATTGGGACAGTGCAAATAGAATGGAACATCAAAGTTCGACACTGAAAATCTTTTGAGCTTTAGTCTTCATTAATGATCAACACAGACAAATAACTCGGGTTATGGAGGAAGGCGAACAACACCTCACCTTAATCCTTTGAAGTTACCTGAATTATTTTTCTTACTAAGCGCCATTATCAACAATTTTATAAAAATAAATGTCAAAAAAATATACTTGTAAACAATTGAGTTCTAAAAACATATTCATAATATCCGCAATAATTGGCAATTATCGAACTTCATCTATGCCCATTCTCTAGCCCTTTATCTTAAATAATTATAGCCATAAAACGAATTATTTAATGATTTACAAAATAAAGGCTGGATACAGATATAGTTATAGTATATCAAAAAGAGAGAGCCCCCATACCACCTAACTTACTTTCTTAAAGATGTTCCTAACATAAAATCTGCGGTTAATATCCCAATATGGGTGCTATGTTATTTAACACATATTATACTCCTTAATATTTACTTAACTATAAAAATATTAAAGATGTTATTATACGAATTTTAGATACATCTTATACTATATACTGAGAGATACTAATATTACAAGGCAATATTTTTTGTGCGTATTATGTTGTAAACATTTTCTCAAAAATTTTAATGATTTAGAAGTCTAGAACGTTTTTTTCTCAGTTTGCTCTCTCTTAATCCCACCCCTTCCGATTTTTTCGCTCGACATTTCAGAATTTAACACACTTAAATACCATTATGCAGAAAAGTCAATAAATGGATCACTACCTGACACTGTAAAAGTCAGGAAGAAGAATAGGTGAGTAGGTTAGCTGGTATGATAATAATAACTTACATTCGTAAATATCTTCTTTAATAATCATTTTAAAAAAAAATATATATATATATATATATATATATATATTACTTATCATTCCACTACATTACAATTTTTCACCCATTACATTACAATTTTTTTTTCTTTTCATAACTGTAATAAAGACAAATATATCTAATTTTTACCTGCCTATAAACCAGCCTCCCTATCATAAAATTATCAAAAATAATCCAAATAATAGTTAGCAATTAAAAGTCTAAATAACAAATTTTGTTTCTACAGTTTTAAAATATGGGACCCCATTTAAAATTGATGTTAAATTCATAAATATCATCCTTTATTTTAATTTTTGAAAAATACTAAAAGAAAAAAAGAACAGTTTATACAAAAAGCCATATAGGCCCACGATAGAAATACATGTTAAGGATGTTATATTCTCTACCCGCGGCACACTAGAGAGGACGTGTGGTTAGCACTCTGTACTGATATTTTCCCATTGAATGAAGGGTACACAATAAGGGCTGGTCGATCCTTAGAAGCACACTAGGAATCCTCTTATATTACACTACCTCCTATTGCATTACAAACACACAGAAAGAAAAAAGTAACTGTGCACTGTGAGCGTTGAACCGAGGACATTTGTCTCATGAGTCCCGTGCCCCAAACACCACCGTGCTCAATTTTTAAAAATGCTACAGTACGTAAATGTTATAAAATTATACTTAACATATATTTTGTTCTTTACATTTTTTTGAACGCTAATAGTAATGAAAGAATAAATATTTTAATTTGTGTAGACACTTAAATAAATATATTATAAGCATGTGTTTGTGTGAGAGTAAATTTTGACGGACCACATTTTTAGCTTTTCCAATGTAGGACCGGTAAATATCCTTTCAAAATTTTTAAAAATCGCGACATAGCACCAACGCGAACACCCCTAAGTTTATTTGTCCTGATGCGCAATATTCATCTATTGTTTTAACATAATTTAGCTAAATTCGACATTTATACATCTCTTGGTAAACCGTGAAAGAAAAATGAGCTCGTTATTGGGTAAAATTAGTTGTGAAGAAAGGGTTAAGGGGAACCGAAATTATAAATTTTTTTTTATAAATATTTTATTTGGTTGTGGTATTTTATCCCACGTGAATTTTAAAGAATTAATGAGAGAGAATAGAATAAAAAATCTATCTGTCCCAGCCCGGAATCGAACCTGGATCTCCTGCTATCCGGGCCGGTGCATTTACCAGTTATGCTACCAGGACAATGATTCCTGGCTGGGACAGATAGATTTTTTATTCTATTCCCTCTCATCAATTGTTATAAATTTTTTTATCTTCGTAATTACTAGCTTTACGAGAAAAAAAATTCATAGAACTAAAAACGATTAATTTTCCTTTTTTAAATATTTTTAATGTATAATATTAAAATGAAAAACGCTTGTTAAGAAATAAATTTGGAAATATAATGTGATGGGTGAGCTCTTCCCCCACTTTTACCATCCCTGCCCACCAGAACCAAGCGTAGTAGACACACTTTTTATTTTCTTTGTTCTCTCCGACTTTTAAATTGTAATTCCTCATGTCCGTATTGATGAAGCAAGGTAAATCTTCTTAGATTACGCAGCTCTTGCGTGTCGGATTTGTTACTGTTGATAGGATCAGCCCCTTAATGCGCTAAGCCTCTGCAAGGAATTTCCAAGTACAAGGAAACGCAATGAAACCCTTTCAGTTCGTCCTCGAAGGGCTTCATTCATTTGACGCAAACAGGTATTCCATAGCTCCGACCTTTGCTGTTTACCATTTCCTTCAGAGAGAGGCTTAATGAAGCCCCAAAATGACAATCCAAAACACGACAGTACATAAACACTAAATGCAGAAGCTGCCTAAGCGAAGCAGACTACACATAGTGATACATTGAAGATGAAGAAGTCCACGTCACACAGAAGTTGTGTTCTCCAAGCAGATTTCAATTGCCCCCCTGAACGATAAAAAATAATAAAGAAAAGGGATAAATTTGATTTAGAGTGGCTCAGAAGGAAGAGTGGGGCTTCCCCCACCCATCGTTGTTACATTCCTAAATTACTTCCTTAACAAGCATTTTTCGTATATAAAATAAATAAAATTATTGAATATAATTGTTAGAAATTACATAACTTAGATAATAAAAATTAAATTTATATTTCTAATAAACCCCTTCCCATTCTTTTGCTTATTCAAAAAATAATTTCTCTCAAGGGTTTTTAATGTATAGCCTAATTGTCCAGTTTAGCATCTTTATTTTAAACAATAAGAGTGCCCTCCAAACATTCGAAATTAATTTCTATTAAGTACATTAATACATTTATTAATTGAAAATGCTATTGAACATTAATTACATAAAATTTCATCATACATATTTTTTGTCACTTACATATTTTTCTTAAAATAATAATGAAGAATTTATTATGATTTTAAATTATGTTCTTCCTCTCACCCCCTAGCTCTTTCTCTCGACCGTTTTTAACCTTTAAGGAAATCGTCCATCGGTTTTTAAAAAGAAGCTAAATACCAAAGTTTGTTTCATTATTTTAAAAATTGCAGACAAATATATATATACGAATAAAAAATTTTAACAGACCACATTTTTAACTTCCTCAGTGTAGGATTAGTAAAAATTGATAAAATAAGTATACGGAGAATATATATATATGTGTGTGTGTGTGTGTGTGTGTTTGTAAGATATTTCACAGACAGTGTTTTTGTCTTCTCCAGTATAGGAATGATGAAGTCCATTGAATTATTTCAAAAGTTTTTATCATGGTTCCAGCTTGAAAAGCTTGATTCCTCATCAGAAATCAATGGGAATTTTTTTTGTTGTCAAAAAAATTTGAAAAGGACGATTACGAGAAATGATTACTTCGTTAAAAGCTTAGACTAGGCTATCCCGAAGGTCAAGAAATGGGCTTATAACCTTCATTATTAAACTAAATGTGCCTTTAATAAAGGTTTGCTTCAATATAATGCAACAATTAAAAATAATATTTACAATAGTATATATCATAAAATTAAATTTTATAACTATTGTGTTCCGTAAATGTTTATAACATCAGTAATAATTATAATAATAAAGACGTTTTTCAATTTAGTATTTTTCTATTCAACGTAATGCGGGAGATAAAGCCAACAAAGAGGATGAAAAATGACCTCTTTGATAGAGATATTATTTATAATAAAAATTAATTAATAAATAAAACCACTAATATAAATTTTATAAATATTAGTACACAGTTTACTAGTTTACAAAATGAAAAATTACGCCACAATTCTCAGTAATGGAACCAAAATAGATAATGAAAATTGATAATTTCACTTATTTGTAGAAGGCAGGCGTTAATAAGTTAGAATTCGATGACGTGTAGCTAGTTCAGAATTTAGTGCAAACAGGAGGTAATGGGGCAAGTTTGGTCATATCTGCTCCATGGTAGGCAACACATCAGCCGTTCTCCTCCGAACTCATCAGCCTGCTTCATCAAACTTCCTGTTACACTTAACGGCGCTTAGCTAATCCCCTGCATCACTAATCAGTGATTAGTGCGCTTCAGCTAATCATGAAGGTAGTGCATTTCACTCCCAACCCCGCTTCGTCGGTCACTTCCTAAATTGATAATAGCGAGTAAGAATAGCTTGGAACGGGTATTGTTATGATTACCATAGTGGATTTTAGATGTTCACGTAGGCTTCGACGGTCGTCAGATGTATTTACCGTTTCTTCTTCCGGGTTGGACCGTGTCAAGTTGTTAATATTTGCCGAGCTTTCGCACATCATGTGATGTCTTCTTCAGGGCTGAAAAGAGAATGAGAGCTGTTGAATTATTATTATTGTTATTATTTCAAACAGCTCTCATTCTCTTTTCAGCTTTGAAGAAGCCATCACAAGATGTGCGAAAGCTCGGCAAATATCAACCACTTGACACGGTCCAACCCGGAAGAAGAAACGGTAAATAGTGAATTTTAGTTCAAACCCTCAGTCGGGCATTTCCTAAATTGATAATAACGAGTAAGAATAGTATGAAGGGAAAGAAAGAAGGAACTGTTTAGATAACATTTGCGTAGTCCTTGATGGAGTAAAAAAAACAACTAATTATGCAATTATATATTTCATTTTCATTACACTTCAGAATTAAGGTAGTTATTGGGTTTTTCTTGAGGAAATTTAGCTTCAGGAACTATCAGACGGCCGACAGATAAGAGCTATCACATGATGAACGGTGGAGTCCTCAATGAAAGAGCAGTAATGTAAGAGAAGGAGCGGTCAGATAACAGTAATGTGGCACTTTTCCCTGGGAAGTGGTCAAAGCGAGAGGAGATGGTGATAAGGGAGGGCGAGGAGTGAGATAAGAGACCGAACCGCCCTGTTGAGGGGCGTAGACGGCAGGTCACGTAAAACAGGTCAGGCCATGTCCAGACAGACCACTTCCAAATTCACCTTCTTAGCACTTCAGATAAGGGAGCGCCATTTAACCATTTATCCAAATGATTTTTCTTTATTCATATAATGTCTTCATTAAGTTCTTACTCCAACATGAAAAGCTCATTCATTTAAATATTTCATTGCACATTCGGAAAAAATAATTTAAATGTATTTGTAAAAAGAGGGTAGGTTCCAATTTAAATATATGTTGCGCCGAAGCGACTAGGTTTCCCGAAAGAGGCGCTAGCCAGGGTATCCTGTCAATGAGCACTAAAATAAGCAATATTTATAAATAAAGGATTGTTCTGAGCCATGGATGTTTATAATGGGGTGGCAACCTGTAGGTATCCCCTTCCTCTCTTAAAGTTGTTAAAAGAGAAGGTAACAGTAAAAAAACGAGAGAGAGAGTGAGAGAGAGAGAGAGAGAGAGAGAGAGAGAAAGAGAGAGAGAGAGTCAGAGAGAGAGAGAGAGTCAGAGAGAGAGAGAGAG
>KZ807513.1:249468-259698 GCA_000696205.2 Oncopeltus fasciatus | reverse complement strand
AAAAAAAAAAACTTGGGGAGCCTGCTTAGTTTTCACAGCTCCTGCGTAACGCACATTTATTAGTTCATTAGTATAAAATTAGAGCGAATTTTTAATTCACCTGAGTCGTTATAATTAAACTCGTAGTATCATTATCGATGGCCAAGACAAAAAAAAATGGTTTTACACGAGCTTTCGCACATCCCGTGATGGCTTCTTTTGGGCTGAATGGAGATTGAACAACAATACTTAGGAATAACTACTCGTATGCTTATCCCTTACAGCTAGCTAGCTATAGGTACCTATACCATACCTAACAACCTATACTATACCTAACAACCTATACTATATCTAACAACCTATACTACATCTTACAACCTATACCATACCTCAGAACATAACCTATGTAACAACATAAGAACAACTATACTTCACAAATTATTAACTATGAATGATTAAATGCAAGGTAATAGAATACAAATTTAACTGTCCCAGCCAGGGCTATTTTATTCTATTCTCTTTCATTTAATCATTTAAAATTTACGTGGGATAAAATACCACAAAAAAATTTATAAAATTTAAAAATTAAGAAAATAACGAGTGTCGCTTAAATAGCTTAACAATGTCAGCTCCTTCGAGCATAAGACGATGTATTCCTCTATCTCGCAGGTTAGACTCTCGACACTAGTGCGGGGAATTGAATACCAGACTCCCCCGGTAGCGTAATAGGATAACGCGCTTGCTCGGATAGCAGGTGATCCAGATTCGTTCCCTGGCTGGGACAGTTACATTCTTTATTCTATTCTCTTTCATTTAATCATTTAAAATTTACGTGGGATAAAATACCACAAAAAAAATTTATAAAACTTAAAAACAATGCTTTTACCTATATTTAACAAATACATCTATAACAATATTATACCTAACAACCTAAGAACAACTATACTTATAACTACGCCTATACCTATATTTAACAAATATACCTTTGCCTAACTACTATATCTATTACCTAATATAGCTAAATACCCTAACAACTTAAAAAGGATAGGAAAAATGAATTTAGAGAACATTAAAACGTTAAAATACTATTGATAATAAATTACTTTTATTATTCTTTGACAAAATGTAAGCTTTGCTTATAAAGAAAAGAGTGATAGAGAAAATAGCATAGAAAGAATTTCTTCTTTTCAACTGTAGTTTGAAGTAGAGATAGTAAAAATAAAATAAAGGAATAATAAGAAAGAAAGAAAAAGAATTTCAAAAAGGAAATCTCACCCGCAAAGAGAAGAGTGGAATGAAACGCGAGGAATGAGGAGAATGGTGGAAGGACAGAGTTATCCCACCGCCATTATCTCGACTCTGTAGAAGAAAGATTACAGCTCAAACAGCTCCGGAATCTGCGTGGGAACGCCGACAAAGAGAAATGACCACTGAAGTACATCTCGGCTATTCTCGATACCAAAGAGGTAGTGGGAAGCAGGCACACTGAGTGTCGCACTCGTTTTGGGGAGATTTCAGACTGGAGTGCATCCGCTGGGAACTGCGCATTATATCGGTGAGCTTGCTTGATGGCCCTTCGGGGGATAATCACTAGGTCATATCGGAATAGCAACAGGCTATATCAACATCCCTGTATCTCCTAAATAGAGGATTTATGTATTTTAGTTTATATCGACGCATACACTGTAGCAAAGAATGATTTGTTTTGTTTTAGTCCAAAAGATGTATTACATCGTAGATTGAAACGTGGCCTAAGTAAATAAGCACTAAAGATTTATGGAGAGTGTTTTAATTTCCATAATACTTAGAGATGATATTCTAAAGATTTTGCAAATCGTGCAATGGCTTCTTCTATCATACTCCATTCAGTCCTGAAGAGGCCAACATACGATGTGCGAAAGCTTGGCACCTAAAAGAAGTATTGGTAAATATGTCTGAGGACCGTGGAAGCCAAAGAGGAAACGTTCTGACGTGAACTTGCTTTAATGTTTGATGGTTTTTTATTTGTTTTTGTTTTTTTTCAGAATCGAAGAGCCTTAAATGAGCTGTTACTTCCAGCTTGCAGAATCTCATATATTCCCAGGACGGTTCTTCTATCAAAGGAAATGCTAACTTGATGTAAATAATAATAATATTATGATATAAAGCACATAATATATAAATTATAAAGCCGATTGAAAAAGGAAAAGTGCGATTTAAAAAGAAAAAAAATATAAACCATTTAGTTCTTCATTATTAATTATTTTAATAAAAAATTTGTCTCACCTTTCCTTTCTGTCCTATAAACATTACTGAAAAGAATTTTAATTTTGTGTTCTAAATTTAATGCTGAACAACATGAAAAAGAATAACATTACAAAATATTCATCTACTCTTCGAAGGGAAATCTACTTAGTTCACACTGCTCCTGCGCAACTGTATTTTTGTGAACAAGAAACGACGTTCATAAGTACTTTGTTCTCAATTTTTAAAATGATGAGTTCGATGGGGCTTAATGCCGTCAGAACTAAGCTTTGAAGTTTAAAACGTGCACTTGACGCCAAGTTTAGTCCAAGCTCGTGGATATTTGGAATTTCGGGTAGATTCACGCGTGCCAGGGAGAGGTGAGAGTTCTGGGGCTGACCGCAAAGCTGGTGACCCAGTTTTCCAGACAAAGAGAACCCATTTCAGATAAAGTAAGCAAGTTATAAACATAGCTGTCATGAGTTTGACCACAGCCACTGACACTTGAATCCAAAACGAACTCAAAAAACTATTGCATGTCTAAAAGGAACAAAAGAATTGTCATTTATCTATCATGGACTGTAATTTAGTCCTCTTAGTATAAGTTAATTCTGAATAAGGACTATTACCAATCCCTTTTATTAAATTACAATTTTTTGGGTGGGAGAGGGATGCCAGGGTAGTTCACGGGAACCGTTCGGGTCTCGTAATCCTGGAGCTGGGGTTCTAATCCCGCCTAGGGAAAGTTCTTACACTAGTACAATGTAGTGGAATCTACAAACTTAACACAAAATTACTGTTTTGCATCTCATGTCCCCGTACCTCCATGATAAGAATCGTAGGATTAGTTTAAAAACAGAACATCATGCATGCAGGAGCTGAATAAATAAAAGAGATTTCCCTGTTTGAACATAGAAGGACAATATAATAGTTTGAACTTAAAATACTTGAGTTCCAAGTATTACACCTTATAAGCTGAAAAGAACCATATAATCAATGTAGATCTACACCGACGGGGTTGGGAGAAAGAATTCCTAAAAGAATCATGTTCCTTAACACAACTTTTTTAATAAAAGAATTATATGGTTCATAAATACATTCCCTCATGCTCAGGTTACATGCCAGACTGATCCATGGTCTCTTGAAAAATGTGTTTCTAACCCTTTCCATTCTCAGTCATTGGCCACGGATTCAAAGTTCCCAAGCTGACAACCTAGCTAACCTCTGATTGGAAACTTTAGCCAACTGCATTTCGTTCAGTTCCGTGGAATTGAACAAGATCCTCTCAGCCATTCCTTGCATTCTCTCGTTTTTCAGCCTCCATAAAGCTTCCATGAGAACCAACGACTTCGAGCCCAATAACTCCTCGAGGCGTCTAGACCATCTCATTAAAGCACCAGCACAACCATTGACATGCTCACCTTGTTTAATTCAGGCGTTACTTTTTTTTTGCTGGAACTCTTACGTCTGGTTATTCTAGAGGTATAAGCATTATATCTAATCAATCTTTTACACTTCTATGGTAAAATTGCTTGACCATTAACTCTCTCTATTCTCGTTTAAGGCTGTTCTTTCAAGCTTTCCTATGCTTTTCTTGTGCATTAATAACTGCCACTTTTCTAAACAGCAGTATGTTAGACGTCTTATTCTTTGGCCCAGAAAGTCTCTCATCAAACCATTAATTTAACTGACTTTTCGGTTGTTTTCCATCCAATTAGTGTTTTCCAGGTTACGCTATAGAGGAGGAGGAGGATGAAGGAGTCACCAAAAAAATCAAATCATTAGAAATAAAAATTAGATGCTTTGGAGTTTCAATATTCAGGGTTCTCCACTCCGTACATATTTATTTGTAGACATTTGAAATCTATTCTTTACTCCTTCAACATTTCCTAAAATTCTTAGCATTTACTATTAGTCACTCAGGATTTCAGCTTTCCAACAGCGAGTGTGTCGCCACTCTATATGTTGTCATTTATCTCATAACATTCTGTCTAGTAGGTATGATTAGTGTCATCTAATAAAAAGAAAACTTTTATATGATTTACCGCTTCCTCATTTGGAGGTCCACGGACCTTTTTGTCCTTATGATCAAAAATGTATTATTAGATTGTAGTTAATCATAAAATTTAGCAGCTTATATCACGTAAAAAATAAAACACCAAAATTGCTAATATTGTAAGGTCGATAAAAAAAAATTAGTCTACATTGGCCTTTCAATTTTCTCTTATCATACCTTAAACATCTAGAAGAAGCGATCTCCAACAGGTCATAAAACTCGACTGTCTCATGCCCCTACTCCGTTTGGGCATAGGTTTCTTGGTGATGGTGAATTACGTTCAGAATCAATCATTTTCAGCTTCACTATCTTGCTAAAGTAGATCCAAACGTATGATCATGGTTGCGGTATAGAATGCAAAGTACTCCTTCCCACCCATAATCCCTTTTTATGTTCTCCTCATTTCCTGAATGGCTAAAAGGTTGTTATCATATTTGAGTGGCTCAACCGCCAGGGCTCTAATCCTCTGGATACATACATTCCAAATCCTTATTTAACATCGTACCATCTTTTTCGTGCGATATTCATTTCCCCATTTGTCAGCCCGGAGTCACAATCCATTATTTTTTCATTTCGTAAAAGCTTCAAAAACAACTTCTTTCATATGCGATATGCACAACAATTATGTGCAACATAAATGCTTAAATTTATTACATACATTAAGTAACAATTATGTTCCACATATGTGTCAATAAACTAATAACTTTTAACCCTTGCCTGATTTTAGACGTTAAAACAACAGTTTCATTAAATAATCTCTTAAATAAAAAAGTAGGCTTCCAGTTTTGTAAATTGAGGCCCACTCAATTCACCCAATTAATTTCCTAAGACCTTTAAAAAAAAAAAAAATCTATACTAGTTAGAGAATAACACTTTAATCGTTATACAAATATCAGTCTTAAAATAAGTCACAGAGGCCTACGGGAGAAATATATGTTAAGGTTATGTTAATTCACTACCCACGACATACAAGAGAAGGTTTATCTACAGCAAACCATTTCAGCTGTCTAATTATTCCCATTTTTAGAAGAATGGAACCAAATTACAGCTGGAGGTTCTCAGGAACAACTTAAAAATCCTAAGGGCTATTACAAACAGAATCACAGAAAGAAAAACAAAACAATTACTGGATCCTTTGGCTCAAGAATGTAATGCAACAACAAACTATTGCACCCTCTGGACTTTTTACATTTCATTTTTTTTTTGTAATATCTCTAATATGAAAGTCATTATGGATTTTAAAATTTCATGGTAAAAATTCATTTTCGAAACGATTCCCACTGCTCGACTGATTTCACGTAACAAAGAAGTCGACCTTCAGTTTGCGGAAAAAGGCACACACTAATCTGACGCATTAGAGCTTATCACTAACAATGGAAAAATAAAACAAAGAAAACCTGCCTAAACTGAAGTACTTTTAGATAAGAATTCTCTGATTCGGAATTAATAAATAAAAAGGCGGGGTAAAAAGTAAAACCCCAACCAAAATGTTGATATATTCATTGTTTAATTGGTATTATCTTCCAACCATGTCTTCCATTTTACATAAATTTATTGCTATTAATTATTATGTATGCGTATCGAGTCACGCAGCATTTATTTAAAAGTATGGCCACTTTAGTTTGGAAAATATTTTAATCAACAGTCAGATTTCACGTAAATACCAATCTTTACAATATAATTTTAATGATTCACAGAAAATAAGGTCTAAAAATAGTTACATTCTACTTAAGTTTTAACGAATGTCGAAGCTCAAACAGTAATTACGTCCACCGTTGTGGTAACAATTAAGGTATCAAAATACTTGTCCAGTAAAAAATCACAAACCCACACACGCACGGTATTCAGATATATATCATACAACGGTATATATATATATATATATATATATATATATGTAACATAGTAAGAGACAACAATAAAACAAATATAAAAAAACATACCCTGTAATTAGGTATACATGAAATATATCCTGTAATAAGAGAAGAGTAGATGAATGTATGCGTGTAGGAAATGTAATGAAAGTCTATTTATTAGCACTGTTTGCTGACTACGAAATGTAGGTAAATTGGCCTATGCACACGAGAGGGGGAACAATGAAAGTAACTAATCCAGTTATGGGAGGTTCAGTGTTTGGTAATGGCGTACGAGGGGACCACGCCCTGCGCAAACCTTGTTAGCTAAGTGTTCCGGCGCCGACAGAGCACTACCTCAGAGGTCGGGGCTACTCAGAGGGCCTGCATACATCCCCGTACACTTGAATACATCAGGGGTTGTTGTACTTGAGAACGCGCGAAAGTACTTACCCCTCCAGAATCAGCCCTTAAGGAATAAGTGGAGCCCCATCGAGTCACATCAGTTTTCCATTACTCAGATTTAGAAGTATTAACATTTAATGGTCAATAGCAAAAATAATGACGCTATTTACTTAATTTTTAAATATTTTATTTAGGTTGTGGTTTTTTATCCCACGTAAATTATAAATAATTCATGAGAGGGAACAGAATAAAAAAATCTATCCGTCCTCGCCAGGAATCGAACCTGGATCTCCNTATATATATATATATATATATATATATATATATATATATATATCATTCAGATCCTCAATAACCTTCAAATTCTACTTTATTACCTGATCGATAACTCACACATCATATGTGTCTGTGTGTGGATGTGTGTGTAAAATTTAGTGACTATTATATTTGATATCTTGAAAGTGCTTTTGGAAAGATAATAAAAAAAATAAAAAAATTTCATACGAACCAACTCGATAGCAACAGTCATTCGTAATTCGATGTTAGTGATGGTTTAGACTTCTAAGCCAGTTAAAGTGGATTAAATTCAGTTTAAATTCTTGAAATTTCTAAGTTATTTACAATTATTTTTAACCAATTCTTAGCCTTGGTATTGACACATATGACTCATTCTTGTACTAATATATTATACTAGTAATATTACGATAAAACTATAGTAGAGCAATGTACAGAATTACCATACTAATCCCTTACCAATAGTACAATACTGAAAGAGGGTTGTAAGAATGTACCTCGGCGCGGCTTTGTCAATTCCTCTTGAAGAAGGTTGACAAAGCGAAAGTCTCCCACATCCTCCTTCAACCCTCCCATCATCTTATTTGTGGGAGTAATGACAGTACACGAAGCTGTTCAAGTACTCTCGAGCCCCTGGGACAAGTGGATTACCCTGTCGACAAAAGAGTTCCACACAAAGACCTTATTTCCCATCTGAAACCAACTATCGTGAAAGTGCACCGATGATATTACATGTTTCCACCTCACTTTTTCATAGAATATTCATTTTGTTCAGCTGTGTTATAATACAACGTCAATAAAAATGTTTAAGAAAAAAGCGTTCAGAAAATAAGAGTAGATACCTACTAAGCAATCAATAATATAACGCACTACATCATGTTCTGCTAAATAAAATTATACTCCAATGGATGCAAAGAACATGATCTTTTTATTTTTAGTTAATAGGAGTATGAAATAAATGGAGCTGTTTCATTAATGCTCTCAACGAATGGCAACAGGATACAGACTACTCCAGGGTACTTAATGCTTGAGATAGTGTGCTGGAATCAAACCAGTAAATACTTGAATTTTCCATCCATCTTGAACAGGAGAAGCTAAAAACATATCCCCTTTTAAAATTAAATATATACAAAATAGAAACTTTGTATTTGTATGTGCGCGCGTGCAAATGTTTGTCTGTATGTGCTCTATCGTTTGTAAGTGTTCTTCATTTATGTAACGTCCTTAAAATAAGTAAGGATCATAAAGAGAAAGGCACTCAACAGGTGGCCACCCAATTTTAAACACCCATAGTTCTTGAGAGCCTTTTTTTTTTCTCGATAAATCCTTACCCTCAGTAGGACTTGAATCTGTAGCGCTGTAATTGAAAGACTCGAACGGACCTCCTCTGTTAAATAAACCAACGTCCTGCTAGGAATTGTCAAATAAAGAAAATCAAATTCGGTTTTTTTTTTTCAAACCTTTGGATTAGTTGGATAATAACTGAAATCTTCGAAGAGAAGGATTGAAAGAGGGAACAAATTGACAATGGTTTTTATCTTTGTTCTTTTAAATTTTCGTTTTTCATTAATTTCTGAAGAATGTATTTTATGTATTAATGAGGAGCTCAAATAAGACTTAATAATTTTTAAAAATCCTATTGCCATTTTTGCATAAACTATTTCTCCTCATTTCTGAGAGAGAAAAAAGTTTGTTGTTTTAAATGGTTTTATTTCTTTATAATGGTTATTTCTTCATATTCGATTTAAAAAAAAATAATAATAACTTGGGATTCCTATACGGATCTCTTAGGCAAGCCGGACGAGCCTAAACAACAATAAAAGGGACACTTGATTGGCTTGCAATGAGATTTTACAGAAATAGTTGTATGGATTAGATTAGCAATAGTTCAGTAGCTCATGAACTCAAGAACGAATCCAAAGGACGAAGGACGAAGAACTTAGCACTCTGTGCATAATACGTAGGACGCGGTTACTTATACTGCGAGTGCACTGTTTAGTGCTCTTCTTACTGATTAATTACGATGGCAAAGTCGCTCCGAGTAAGAATTACACTAAGGGAGAGGAGGGGTAAACTGGGAATAGCTCTGGAATATGTGTCTCGTTCATCTCCACTAGTTCACCTCTGTAGTCCAGAGGTGGCTAAGTGTCCTGGGAACTGGGAGCGATTTCCTTGATTTCAGGCAAGACACAAAGAAATCTCCCCTGGGAATACAGTTCTCCTTTTGTGATTGATGAGATCCAACCGACTCGCACTTAGCGCTCTAATTGCAGCCAATGGGAACCTGTTAAGAATAACCGGATGTCTTAGTTAGCCCTTCTTTTGGAAGACGAAGGAACTACCTGGATGATTAAAGTTTTTTTGCATATCATCAAAAATTAAGTAATTAAAAACATATTATAAATATTATCAGGCATTATAATGTGAACCGGATTTACAAGATACTCCCATGGGTAATAATATATCCAATAATACGCTTTGAAATTGCCATTCAATTGGTTTTTAAAAAAAACTTGGAGTAATTCCTATTAAAACTTCAAATCTTCAAAGAGGAAAAAAATCGGTTTATAGTTTAGACTAGAAGTATTCCATTCCTTTCATGAATAGTTATATACTTCGTATTACTTTTATTGTATGAATTAAACAATTTAAACACAAAATTGAATCAATCGCTGAGAAAAATATATCTCTTCATATGAACTATAATTATTATAGGCTGATTATCATGGGTTAGAGAAATCTATATTTTTTAATGATGAATAAATCTGAATTTTTAACTTATGGCATGTCATAAAATCAGAGAAATTATTTACAAGCCTCCAATAAGTATCATATTACTATTTAGGTCTGATATTTATGTTATTAGTGTAATTAATATAAATTCCACGACTGATCATTTCTCTCTATGGGTATTGTTTAAACTAACGTATAACATTGTTTACGCTCCTACGAAAAACACATCTAAGAAGGAATAAACAGATGCCATTTGTTATAATAACTTATGTAAACATATGTTTTCCCAGATGCTGTACTGTTATTTACCGGACTTTAAATAACAAAATGATAATCATTTGTGACAATAGTACCCTGGAAAATAATTGCTAATTTCCTATATATATTTTCTGCTTAAACTCCTCTCGCTTCTTATATATTTCTTCTTCTCTTGATTTTTTTTATTACTTTAATTTCCGTTGATTTGTCGGATATTGCGGCCTGTATGGAATTACGATATTTTGCTTAGGTTGCAGTAAATTGTGGGAAATTTGGATTTCAATCTCCCTCAAAATAAATAAAACCTCAAATTTCTTTAAGATGAAAATCTTAAGCGATCTCACAGAAGCAATTTCTGGAATTCAGATTGTAGGGTTCCACAAAAGTGACCCAAAAAATACTACATTGTTCTGTTTACTCTCATATATA
>KZ807513.1:232788-245042 GCA_000696205.2 Oncopeltus fasciatus | reverse complement strand
TATATATATATATATATATACACACACACACAAATGACCAAATGACGGGTAATTCTGGTATTTAGTAGGAAGGATCAGAAAAAAAAATCTAAAATAGCAAAAATTCTAATATCAGAACTACCTGAATAACAAAAATTCCATCCACTAAAAACAAAGATAAGAATTAGCTCAATCTTAAACTTAAGCTTAGGTATGATTCCTCGTCATAAACTAATTAAAACCATTGAATTTTGCCAGTTACCTTTTTAAACCTTAATTTAAAAAAAAAAACAAAAAAAAAAACCTATTTCTTAATTTAAACTAAAAAAAATCCAAAAAGGCGAAAAATTACCTAGTTGTTTTAATAATATCATGTACTTTTTATTTATTAAAAATCATATATAATATTCCAGAAGTAAATTCAGAATTTAATAATAATAAATTGATAGATTTCTCAAATAAAATGAAGAAGAGATTTTTTTGAGATTAAAGTTGTACGAATACTTGGTTAGTGAATATAAATCTATCATCGCTTTTTTGTAACGAGACAATAAATACAGTAAAAGTTTATTCGTGTAATACTTTTCAGAGAATGGGGACGGAATAAATACTAACTGTGAGGGGAGAGAGCGCTGGAATGGAGACCTCACTCGTGATGAGTCTGGAAGGGAAATTGTGGGCTCCTTCCCAAAAGTGAGCAACAACCAGAGAGGTTGCTGGATCCTCCGGGAATAATTAATCTCCTTGTCAGTCTTCCTGAGTGCCACGTCAGAGCAAGTCCCAACTCACTCGTATCCCGTCAAAAGATTCCAGAAGCAACCCCAATACTTCACTGTTCTCAATTCACAGTTCACTTCGGCGTATATATACATGCTACTCCGTTCTTCGAAACAAGTACTAATATACACATCAATCAGAGGACTAGAGTAAATGTATAAATTATCAAGTAGGTATATTGTTTCAAAATTATCACAGCAGATTTCTCTCAACACACATTCGTTTTTTTTTGCTATCTATTAAGAAATTTTAAAATAAAGAAAACAAATTTGATATTGTTCACGTAGGCTTCCACGGTCGTCAGGTGTATGTACAGTTTCTCCTTCCGGGTTGGACCCTGTCAAGTTGTTGATAGTTGCCGAGCTTTCGCACATCCTGTGATGGCTTCTTCAGGGCTGACATCAAACACGGCCGCCCGGAGAGGTAAGCTCTAGCAGAACACTTCGCCAACACCTGCCACCACATCAAATTCGAAGACGCTTCAGTACTGGCCCGGGAAAGCAACTACTATCGGCGGACCATCAGAGAAGCCATCGAAATAACGAAGAATCCGAAAAATATCAACAGGGAAGATGGATACAGGCTCAGCAAGAATTGGAAACCAGCGCTTGTCGACAAGAGGATCCAGCCAATCAGTGACCAGCTACCTGACTACTCCAGAGACTAGTATCAACCAATAGGAAGGTAGGCTTCGCCCAAGGACCGGACCGCGCCGGGTATAAGTACCTTGGATTTGACAGCTCTCATTCTCTATTCAGCCCTGAAGAAGCCATCACAGGATGTGCGAAAGCTCGGCAACTATTAACAACTTGACACGGTCCAACCCGGAAGAAAAAAATGTACATAAATTTGATATTGGGTTTCTTTGCCTAATCCGTTGGTAACTTATTAAAGGCTTTTGTCCAAAAGGGGAAGGAAGAAGTCCAAATTTTCTTTTATTTCTTCTATATGACCATTTAGGGTTATGGAGCGAAGGACTATATGCATACAGATCAAAACTACATGGCTGCTTGGACCATGTACCTATGAACGAGTCGGAACTCGAACCCGCAATGCCAGGATTGAGAGGCTAAAACGTATCCTCTCGGCTAGTACAACGCCAGGACTACGTGACTTCGAAATAGCAATACCTTCCATTATAATTAGGTTTGAATAGAAAACTATACAGAATATAGGTGTGAAATGCAATTAAATGTAACATTAACATAATTAACCTATCATTTTTCTTCAATAACCTAACTGGGAGTGGCCATTATAAAATAAAAGAAGATAAGTCTTCTTCTCACTTGTTTCGTTTTTTAAGACCATGGCTGCTTTCGGCAGGCGTCATTTCCATCTCCAGAGTCTCATTGCTGCCTAAAGGAACAATGATGTTTATCAGTAGGCCGCTTACGAGCTGTGAGGATGAATGATGTTTGTTCCTAGCCTATAGAGAAGCGAAGTTAGTGCGGAAGAGAAATTCATTCCTTCAAATCCTTTAAAAAAAAAAAAAACTTTTTTTGATTACAAAGGAAACTTAGATATTGAGTTACTACCAGCACATTACAAGTTGCACAAAAATGTATAGAATGTAATCACTAATATAGTTTTTAAAAAATGAGTTACTATCATGACGGAATATTCACACTTTTTTTCCAATTCAACCTAATAGATACCTAAAATACATGTAATTATTTACGTAATATAATATAAAAAATATGTAAATATAATTAATTTTTTTTTTTTTAAAAGAAATACAATATATTGCTTTTAAACTGGAAAACGATGACAGAGTTTGTTGTTAAGCGAACTCGAGCAAATAGGAGTGTGAGATTACAAAAAAATCACTAAAGATTACTAAAAAGTGTATGAACAAAAACATTTTTTGATGTAGCGGGTGTAATATTTAATAGAGAGAAATTAAGCTCAAAACAGAGTTGTTTATTGATAAATAAACGAATTTATGAATTACACAGTAAAAAATAACAAAACGGGACGGGGACTTAGCCAAACTGAAAATTTTAATTTTGAAGCCTAAAAGCAGCAATTACAAACTCTACCAACAATTAACTTTATCTACAGATAACGAAAGTTGAAATCGTAAACTAAGCGAATTCCTCAGTATGTTACCTAGTAAATAGCAATAGTGAATAGTAAATAAAAGTTTATATATTTAATCAATAAAAAAAGTGTAATGAGTTTCATTACACTAAACTAAACATTGCGTTCACTACACCAAAATATTTTTCTACATGTACTCGACATTTTAAATAATCCCCCACTCCCGTTCGAATTCACCCTTTCTTTTTGCAATACGCCATTTAACATATTATACGTAATAATGATTTAATAAAAATCTGTCGTGAAGGAGCTGAGTAATCTAAGCAGATTTACCGTAATCTATGAAGGAGGATATGAAAGAGAATAAATTACGAAGATACTCTTAAAAGTCCAAAAGAAAAAGCAAGGAAAAGTAAAAGGATAACATCAGGTCGAGGAAGATATAAGGGGAGATGCTCAACCATCATAGTTAATTATTAAATATCATCCTTACTTTGCGCTTTTGTGATAATATTCCTAGAGAATATAAACTTTTTAAATTTTTGTTCCTATTCAGATCTATTTTTTTTAACAAAAATAATAAAAAAGATATTAATTTGCTTAAATTTGACACCCTAAGGATGTATATTATCTTCTTCCAACAGATTTACACCAATAAACTAATCTTCATTTTTTTTAATTTGCAAAGTGGAGCCCAAATATTGAGTTAAGTTTACATATTTTAAAGTAGGAGGCTCTCTCAACTCTCTAATTAACAATCTTGAATATCCTCCATAATATGCGAATTTCTTAATTAATGTTAGAGAATATAGATGCTATAAAATTACATTTTACGTCTATTCTCTTCGTTATTTTTTTTCGCAATGCTAATGATAAGGAAGATATTAAGATTTAAAATAATGGTCTTGCTCTATCCTCCCTCAGTGACTTATGTACAAGCGGTGCAAGTACTCATGCACAAAAGCCACCGACAAAAGCCCTATATTATTTTTTTCTTCTTTAAACCTGTCCTGGAAGAGTTTCTTGACAAGAAGGAGAGATAACCAGTCAAAATCTAAATCTCTGTCATTTTTTTACATAGTTATAAATTGTTTGAACTCCCCCATTATAATAAGTAGTAGCAATAAACAAAGCAAATAGGTAACGACTTCATCTCTACCTAACGGCACAATATGGAAACTAAATCGTGGAGCATTTGCATTCAAATTGGCAACATCTCAACATTTTTACTTATAACTTTTAATTATTTTACAAAATAATTCTTTTATTTATTATTAATTAATTTATTAGTATATTTACCTCCGAATAATCTGATGTTAAAGCACCATAACAGATGCACATTAATGGTTTACAGGTTTGGTTTGCAGATTTGATGCATGTACAGTTTTTTGCGAGAATAAATAAGCGAAAACAGTCAAGTTCATGGAGCTAATGGGTATGAGGTCATTAGCGGGCCTTGGAAATGCGGACAAACTAGAGAAGAGCGTATCTCATTGTGTGGGTGGGGGATCAGCTCTGAGTTTGGCACCCTCTGAGAGGCCGCTCCGGAAACGGAATTCAATTAGTTCCTAGCCTTCTCCCGGACAACATCGTCACAGATAGTTGAGGAACAGTTCCGAAACAATCTGTCAGCTCTGAAGGGCTTCTCTTCGCGCGAACCGGCTATTATTGGGCTTACCAATAAGTCTCACTTTAACTCCGAACGGTGAGTAATCATGTCCCATCTTTTGTAAAGAAAATGCCATCTGATGGCGAACTAGATAGAAAGAATATTGATAAAAACTATAATATTACTCAAATACGACATAAATAGCTTTTATCTATAAAAAAAAAAAGAACCTTGTCCTGAGCCAAGGATGTTTAGAATAGGGTGGTTACCTGTAGATATCCCATCCCTCAATGGCTCTAAGTGGTTTGAAAGAAGGCTGACATTTAAAAACAAAAAAAAAAACAAAAAAAAAACAGTAAGATACACACATATTTCTGACGGTATATCGTTATAGCAAACGGCACACGATTTCCTATGTTTTATCATTCAAATATAAAAAAATACCATTTTATTTTAAAATAACTAAATTAATTAATTAACAAACACACCAAGCAAAACTTAGAGAGAAAATGAAAGATTTTAATGGCGTCAGTCGTCCACATGCATTGGATACATAACCGTTTATTACAAAAATTCCTCCAACAAATACATACAATTTATAAGCACACAATATATAATTATATTTTAATATCTTATGTAATCGTAACCATCGCATCAAGTGGAGTTGGAAAAAATTGTTAAGTACAAGCTTTTTACCTTCAACACTGGCATGACCAATTATTTATCTGCTTTTTCAATTTCTATATTTTGTAATTGTGTTTGGCGATTGCATGGTAAGTATTTGTTTTTAAGAATGAGAAAATTTAAAATTAAATACTTATTTATTATATTTCCTGATGGAATTTACAACTTATTTAAGATATTCACTTATTTGTTTAAATATTACTTTGTTTTATACATTTATCTTATTACACATTCATTTTTTTATTACAATGCCTTTAATTTTTACTATTTATTAAATATTTTAAACTACTATAAATCAAAACTCTATTTGACTTTAATGCAAAAAATTACAATAGTTTAATCACAGAATTAATAAATATATATTTAAAAAAAGATGACGCATTCCTGAAAATTTAACACCATTTAATTGTGAAATTTAATTACATTAAAACAGGGAAGGCTCTTCAGAGAAAAGTAGTTCTTCTTCTTTTATGGAAATTCAAATTTCATATTTAAATTTATGAATAATATTTAAAATTAACTATTGTTTAAACAAAGCTTTTGGTACATTTGAGTGACACGACACTCCAAAATTTAATGTTTTATTCCGAATGAAGTCAGCAAATGAAAATTAAAAACATCATTTGATGTTTGAATAAATTTTATGTAAGAATACGTTAGTCAGTGTATTTACAAAAATGAATCACTTATTTTGTAGAACTTCTTGACAAATATAGTAAACAAATAAAAATATTGCGATTCAAGAATTATTATGATTCTTTGTGATCCATCACACATGTTGAATTATCACATTTTTATCACACAAGGGGCTATTTATTTATGAGGGCAAATACTCGACTTTTCTTTCTTCAAATAAAATATAACAATTAAGAAAATAATAAGTCCTTGACGCAGTAATAGCAAAAAACTAAACAGATTTCTCTAAATAGACTTGAGGAGTCAGAAAAGGCACACAAATTTAAGAAATAGAGGGTGAGGAGGCCAGCCCTCGTAGTCACATTCTTCAAATCTTTTTTATATCTTTATTATCTTTCACAAAGTACGATAACGTTCAAAAAATAAGTATGGAATCGTAGCAAACCATTTGTAACCTTCCCTTTTCAACACCTGATTGTTGAAGACCAGTGAGCGAGTGTACCCGATATGAGATAGTCTACGTACATCGTTTTTACTTTTTATTATTGGGAAATACAATGCTGGCTTCCAGTATACTTGCGAGGAATCGTTATCAATGTCTGCTTACCGAAAAAAACTATTATTTCATTATTTAAAAATAAATTGAAAAAAATTTGTTTTTTAATCAACTATTTAAAACATTAAGTGCGAACATAATGTACAGCGTTATCTAAACATGGCACTATAACCTACCCAAACAATAAGGCTCACAACAAGGTTCTACACTTTTCAAAGAGGTACTACCATTCATAGAGACCCTCCCTCGTTCACCGCTTCCTCTACAAATGAGATAGTTCAAGTCATGGGTTTTTATGACGTCATAGTCTACGTTACTGTAAACCCCCTAATTGTAATACCTAGGAAAGTATTTTATCACTCAGTTTATTTATTAAAAAGTTGGGTTATTTTTGTCTTTTATTTTATTTATTTTTTTTTGTACAAAGTGTCACAAATATGCTTATATGAATGCTTTGGTTGGGTTATCTAATTACTGTAACCATCTGATGCTAAAAAAAAAAATAATAATAACCTTCTATAACCTTCAAAAGAACTGTCTGAGAACATTATATATTGACGATTATTCAATTCGATCTAACATAAAACCCCAACCCTTTCATCCCAATTCAGTCATTAACAAATACGGCTAACGGCTTGCAGAATATAACCTTAATACTGAATTTAGTTTTACTATTAGAAATATAACTCTTAAATTATTAACTTATATTAATAAATATTACTATTGAATTTATTATGGTAGAATTTTCAAAAAAATTTGTATGAGCGGGAAACAGCCAAGCTTGTGCTAGCGTCTGAAATCATAATTTCCGGAGAATATAGTGTCGTACGAATAAAAAGCTATGAATGTGCAAGTATTAGATGGCTCTGAGCAAATATGGAGGACTCAATAGGTTTGAAGAGTTTCTAGAGAATGTCTGCTGCAAACTCCTAGATAGACAGAACCCAACGTAGAATCTGTGTGCTTACGACGATCACAAAGACGGTGGATGGTATGGACATGTTGAAAGCTGTCCTAAATAACAGATTCCCTCCATTGTTAGAGCCAGGTATGACAAGATTTTTACAGAAACTCTGCTTGCTTGTCTGCTGAGAATTAACCCTAACTAAGCTTACTTAGGGTTAATTATGTTATTTTAATTCCACTGTTCTCTTATTTATATTCTGAACTGAATTATAATAGCCATAACATAATTTCATACATAACAAACTAAAAGTGTCAACAGTTTATTTGTTCTAATATTTAAAAAAATAAATACGTAGATTTTTTATTTAACGATACATAAAGAAACACCCTTAACACTGATGTGCAAGGGGCCGGCAACTGCGCCCCGAGAGGGAGTAAGGTGCGAGAAAGTGTGGCGGGGTGAAGGTGATCACTGTTACTTAATCACAGGGAACTGGATTAGCGGCGAGACGGGCTGACTGGTCGGACAGAACCGGCTCCCAGCTTTTGACCGACCTCCGTAGGACGAAAGGCCCCTACTCACTAAGTAAGCTGAGGCTTTGACTTTCTAAGTGTAGTAAGTAATGTAGTAATGCCCCGCTTGCGTAAGATGAGCGAATTTTCACAAGAAAACTTTCAGACCAGAAACAAAATTATGTTGGCATTTTTGTGTTGTTAGTTGTATAGATCAATACACTGCAATATGGATTTAATTTGTAAATACATGTGATAAATTACTCTAAGTTATTTAACATAGCGTTATTTTTATTAGCTCTCAATTCATGAAACCAAAGTATGCACGGAACAGTATTTACCATAAATAATGTCATTTAAATTATTTTTAATTATATAGACAATAAGAGAGAAATTTAAGTTATTCTATAAATAATTAATAACCAAAATATATTTAATATCTCACTTATTGCTGATCAATCGAAAAATTTAAAATTTCATAAATTAATAATAAGTAGTCCCAAAAACCATCTCGTTCCAAGGTCAGATTTTCACTATACATAATCACGCACACTCCACATCTCTCACACTCGAACGACACAAATATATGTACACAAATACAAATAGCTTCAATCAATATTTTTACCCAATCTATTTGTTAAATATTAATTATCTAAGTGAGTTAACAAATTAATACATGACTGTAAATAAGTATATTCACGTACGTATATACATATATATTATTGGTCCATTTGTAAATCTGGGTGTGTAGGGACGTGTATGAGCACAAGTGAATGCATATATAATACACAAAATGTAAATAAAATTTATAAATATATGATAATAATTGTTAAAAATTTTTAATAATAATTTTGAGTGTGTGTATGTATATATAATGTATTACTATTCGATATATTTGACAAAGATTATCAAAAAAATAAAACAAAATCATTTTTTTTGCAAAAAAATTCCAAACAAAAAAAAAATATATGGAAAAAAAGTAATTTCGTCACATCACACTAGATGGCTATAATGTCCCCTTGCCTTATGATATCTTTGCTCAGTGCAGGCATACAATGAGGAATTCGAAAGGTCCAAATCCAATTCTATTTATGAAGGTTTTATTCCACTACACTCTGTTAAATGCGCTTTGGAAATGGATAATCCTGAAGGTCATTTTCTGCTTTCCCATTCCCCTGGAAAAGGGAAAACGCAGTCCAGGATAATAGAAACCTTTACGGTGTGAAAATTAGTGCTGAAGAGAACGTTAATGTCAGAAACGCTTCGCCCACTTTCATTCCGCTAATTTTGATGTGTAACTAATGAACCTCGCTCAGCCCGGCTAATTGTCGGAAAAGTCCATTAATGTTTTAAAAAAAAAATAAATCGAGGCAGATAGACACATTTAATCTCGCAATATGTGTCAGAAACGAAACATCAATCATACACACAGGTTTGAACCATTAAAATAAAGCTGGTGATTAAAAAAAAAAAATTGGTTACTTGGGTTTCTACCCGTGTATTAACCAAAACAATATAATGGACCTAGTTTTCATTAGTTATTTGCTTCTGAAAAGAAATTAAATCGTGTAATTTGATTGATTATGGATGATGAAGACTTATGACAGTAGTGTGAGAGTAGGTTCATTGCCAAAGTTAAGGGAGGATTCATAAACAGTGAAAAAGCCTGGATAGAGAGCAAGGAATGAGATGTGGAGTGTGTTGTTGGGATTCTTCATGAGCTGCAAGAGCCATAACGGTCAAACCATGAAGAGGGTTCTCTACTGCCTCCTCCTTGTGAGACTGAAGGAGGCGATGCGAGAGAAACCGTCATAATTGACCATAGGAAAAGGTGCTGTTTTCCAACAGGACATCGTTAGAACACACACATCTTCAGTGACTCTGCAGAAATGGAAGAGAGCTTGGGTGGTAAGTTTGGATACGTCCACCGTATTTGAGATCGCCCCGCCTACTTCCACTCGTTTTGTTTCCTGTTGAACTCCCTTAACAGGGTAATACGGGCATCTGGAGGCTTGTGCAAATCTGTTGGTTCTCTACTGCCTCCCCCTTATGAGACTGAAGAAGGCGATGCGAGAGTAACCATCATAATTGACCATAAGGAAAGGTGCTGTTTTCCAACAGGACATCGCTAGAACACACACGTCTTCAGTGACTCTGCAGAAATGGAAGAGAGCTTGGCTGATAAGTTTGGATACGTACAGAGTATTTGAGATCGCCCCGCCTACTACCACTCGTTTCGTTCGCTGCAGAACTCCCTTAACAGGGTAATACGGGCATCTGGAGGCTTGTGCAAATCTGTTGGTTCTCTACTGCCTCCTCCTTGTGAGACTGAAGGAGGCGATGCGAGAGAAACCGTCATAATTGACCATAGGAAAAGGTGCTGTTTTCCAACAGGACATCGCTAGAACACACACATCTTCAGTGACTCTGCAGAAATGGAAGAGAGCTTGGGTGGTAAGTTTGGATACGTCCACCGTATTTTAAATTGCCCCGCCTACTTCCACTCGTTTCGTTCCCTGCAGAAGTCTTAATGGCAAAAAGCTGGCATGGAGAGGTGCTTCTGCAAATCACCTGGCTCAGTGCCTATTCCTTTCTCGGTCAGACCTTCCCGGTCCTGCCAAGTGCTATACCTAAGCCTATAAAGCACACTGACTATCCTTTCTGAATGACTCTCTCCACGATTTGACGAGGAAAAAAAATGAGATCCTAATTACATCTTTCGTATTCGGGCATCTACATATTCTTCTCTATTTTTTCTATCAACGACCCTTCTGAACCCCGCCTTAAGGATACGTGAGTTTATCTAGCTGGGAACACACAGCAGTGATATAACCCGTTGGTACTTGTAATCTCTGTTATCTCCCTCTATATGGATAGAATTAATATTGATATCCCATACTGATTAGTAATTTATTTCGCTTCCATATCTGAAAACTTTGGAGATATGAGGAAAAGTAAAGAAAGCAAAGAAAACCCAACAATATAATCAAAATGGTACTATTCCCAGGTGTGACAAATTTATCTTTTTTGGCTATTATATTATTTTTTTAAATAAATTGCTAAGGGTTAACGGTATACATGAAAAATAACATTTAAATATAAAATTCATCAAAATCAGCTAAGAAATAATGAAGAAATTCTAGTGAAGAATGAGATATATTCTTCACTCATTATTCAAGAATTTGGCCAACATACAAACTTGGCTAAGTTGAATCAATTGTTAATTAATTAACAAATAAAATAATGGTTATGTGTCATAAACTAAAAAGTTATATATAATTCAAATCTAGTAAGAGCTGTTTAAAAGTAGTAACTTCATGATTAAAAGTAGATGAGCTGAAAATATACTAAATGGTTAAAATTATTTAAAGTTAAAAAAAAAAAAAAACAGTCTAAGAGTTATTTGATCTATCTTGGATGGACATTTTACTAAATTATATGTTTGTTTTGTACTCAATAGCGATATTTCTTCAACTAATATTACATTGCAATAAATATCTCCGGAAAAGTGGGCTATAATAAAGGGGGTGAGAACGGGAAGACGGCAGGGCCAAAGAAGGAGGGAGCGCGAAATACGGGCCAAGGAGCGGACCAGCTGAGTTGACAGCAGATAAGATAAGGGTTGGCTGGAAGGGTGCGGGGTAGGAACTCGATATCGCCCAGAGAGAGAACACAGATCGAAGTTACCGCCGTCAAAGGGGGAACACAATTGTCTTAACGCTAATAGGTATCGCGACCCGCCCAGGAAGGTAACCTACCCTTATATTGATCACTGGCAACACCCACGTGAGACACCCTTATGCTGCCTCACCTGTATCATATTAATCTCCACACAACCCTCATTTCACTAAACAAATTGGTATAGGCACCATATGAACGAAGAAAAAAATCGGTCTGCTCACACATAAAATTTCTATCTAACAAACTCTTTAAAACTATGAATAAGTAAACGACAATAGCTCATTAGTAAAATATAATTAAAAACTTGGTTAAAATATAAGTATCCATTACAAAAACATAATATTGGTAATTTCCAATTGTAATTTAACATTACATTAAAATTTGTTTATTTAAAAGTATTATACTACAATTTAAAGGTATTATAGACAGGATAAATACTCCTATTTACTAATACAATTATTAATATAAATGTTGGATTTATGAAACTCAAACAACCAAATGTCTTAATATCCTAATGTGCAATGCGCCATTTATCAAAATTTTTTTCAAGAATACACAATTACTAATTACGCTATTAAATAAATATATTGTTCTTGGATAGAGAAGTATTTACGAGACTACCATTTGCTTATTGTAGAATATTTTACCGAAAAAATTACATAAAATTGTAAATTTATAAATAAGTATAATTTATAAATGAGCATTTTTGAAATATTTATTTTATGATAAGATAAATAAATCATCCTTAAATATTTTAAAAAATATTTTATAATCTAACAGCCTTATATTCTTCGATAAAACAGAAATATCCCAGGAATTAAAAATAAAATATAATTAAATTATTCAATTGCTCAAATTTAGTAACAATACATT
>KZ807513.1:204906-215673 GCA_000696205.2 Oncopeltus fasciatus | reverse complement strand
TTATATGAACCTGACAGTGGCAGTCCAACAAACAATGACTTTGACTCTATCTCACCAAATGAAGTAAAATCATTTGTCAGAAAGATGAAAAAAAGAAAAGCTCCAGGAGAAGACTTAATCCCAGTTATCGTTCTCAAGAATCTCCCTTTCAAGACACTTGCATACATTACCAGTATATACAATGCATGCCTTCGTTTTGGCTACTTCCCCGAAAGCTGGAAGAAAGCATTAGTCCTTTTATTTCATAAAGATGGCAAACCTAAACACAACCCGCAATACTATCGACCTATCAGTCTCCTCATCACCCTTGCCAAGCTGTTTGAGAAGAGTACTAAGCAGAGGCTCAGAATGCACCTCGAAGGCTCTATAGTCATCCCATCACACCAATTTGGCTTCAGAAGCAACCACTCCGCCGTACTCCAATCTCAGAGAGTTGCTGAAATAATTATAGGCGGATTTGAAGCCAAACAATTCACCGCTGTGGTGTTTTTTTATGTCGAATATGCCTTCGACAAAATTGGGCAAAAAGGACTTATTTTTAAATTGAAAAAAGCTGCCGTTCCACCATACCTATTTAATATAATAAAATCATTCCTTAAGAATAGGACATTCCAGGTCAGGGTAAATGGCTCCCTTAGCAGGACCGCATACATAAAAGCCGGGGTACCACAAGGGGCTATTCTAAGTCCCCTTCTTTACCTTGTGTATTGCAGCGACATGCCGGAACCTCCACTATCAGAATTGGCCACCTTCGCAGACGATACACTACTTTTGTGCAAACACACGAGAGTTCAAAACGCAGTGTACAATCTACAAGAAGCGACCGACTGTCTTACAGCCTGGTTTTACAAATGGCGCCTGTCTCTAAACCCTCAGAAAACCGAAGCAAAAATTTTTAGTCTTCGCAGATTCTCCAACAATAACCTTCCAAAACTTCACATCAGCCAGTTACCGATTCCATGGACTCCTAAGGACCAGGGTGTCAGATATCTTGGATTATACTTTGATATTAAACTGAGATGGCAGCTCCATGTAAAAACTAAACTGTCACAAGCCCATCACAGACTAACTTTACTTTACCCTCTATTAAACAGGAAATCCTCACTTAAACACTCCCTGAGCTTACAACTCTACAAGTCGCTGATCCGCCCAATACTGACGTACTCCTGCCCTGTCTGGTTCGGCGCCAGTAACAAGACCATCAAACGACTGGAAACATTTGAAAACCGCATTCTTCGCATGATACTCAATGCACCCTGGTTCGTAAGGAATCNATCTTTCAACGGTCTCTTGCGTTTTTTCCGTTCCGCGCGACTCAGAACTCAGGATCCTCTGATGACGATACGACGGTCGCCTGCCTCTTGCAGATACAGCCGACTGAGCTGGCTCCGATTTGAGAAATAACCCTGCAAGGAGACATTCTCACCGCCTGATCATCTGGACCGATAGGTATCCACGAAGCGTGCAATTCTCGAATCCTGCTCAACGGGAGCATTGCTTTAGTCATCATTTTTTAAGCACAAATTACTTTAAACTGTGTTTATGTTTGTATTCAATTGTGCTCTTTTTATCTCGACAAGATTTAGAAGCCCTTAGGGGCATAATACAATAGACGATAATAAATCATAAAAATCCCATAAATAAAACATTAGAATGTATAAATATAACTTTGAACTAAGCTTTGCTTCAACAGAAACAGTGTAGATTTGGTTAAATTTTCCAAAAGTTAGTTAATAATATCAACGTGAATTGGGCGTAATAATCTAAGGGTTGATCGCACCTAAACCCGATCCTACCTACCTCAACGTGAATTTCTTGATTTTGTTACGAAATTAGAAACTGCATTGGCTTTCGGACTAACTCTTATTTTCGTACCTATTACTCTCTCTCTTCGCTGCCTTCTTTGAATTACTAAATATGTGTAAAACAGCTTTAAAGACAAAATATACATAACTATTATTTAAAGAATATTTGACTCATCAACCCAAGAACCAAACTGAATATCTGACGTAGCCTTGGTGGCGGTAGATTCAACTTTTATTCATGTGATTCATTTTATAAAACAAAATTATTGTAAGCTCCTGAAGAGGCGTCAGTATAGGACACAAAACTATTTTTTTAAATCATTCAATTTAAAAAAAAGCAATTTGATACTTTTGACCCGTTTTATATAGTAGTTATTTATAATATATCTTCTTTTAAAAATTCCAAAACTTGGAAGTAATTTATGCCAATCTCCATGTTATAACTCTTATTTATGTATAAACCTTGTTTATGTAGTTTTAAATTCTCTCATAAAAGGTATTTACATGACATCAAAACAGGCCATGGATGGCAGTAGAGATAGTGAAGGTCAATGACAAACATTCATTCAAGGAAATTTATCAATGACCAAACTTATTCTGAGTAATGGCTGACACGATGAGCACAGAGGAAATGCTTCCCACACACTTTTACGATAAGCTTAGCAGATTTTCGTATGGGAAGCAACTATTAATTCTCATTAGGAGCATGACACGAGTTTCGGTAAATTCCCTTCATTCATCAACGACTCTATTAAGAAGAAGCTTAAATATATAGTACATTATTTTTGTTATGCATATTTTTTTTAAATAAACATTTCCGAATTCGGTATTTAAATTATTCTCTGGGAACCTGCAAGAGTATGAGTTCGTTAATGGCTAAAATCAGCTTCAAGGAGGGTCAACAATTAGATTCCTTATTATTACTAGGACTACAAAAAAATTTAAAACCACGATAAATGTAAAATATAATAAAACAAGTTTTATTCTCTATAATATTTTTACGAAAAAGCTTTTAACGATATAGTATGTTGTTCATGTAGGCTTCCACGGTCCTCAGACATATTTACCAATACTTCTTCCATGTTCAATCGTATCTTTGAGTTTTTGGGTGCCAAGCATTTGCACATCGTGTGATGGCTTCTTCAGGGCTGAATGGAGAATGAAAGAAGAAGCCATCACACGATGTGCGAAAGCTTGTCACCTAAAAACTCCAAGACACGGTTGAACCCGGAAGAAGTATTGGTAGATATAGTATGTTTTAAAACACTTAAGAGGGAAGGATAAGTGGGGGCTTAGTTGTACCACAAATTTCAATTGAACGGCCTAAAAGCCACAATAAGTTGTTTTTCTCTGCTGGCTCCACCCACAGCATTAAAATTAGTATGAACTCAACATACATGTTCTATACTTTTATGCAGTATTATGAAAAATCGTCTGGGGCTCATAATAGACAAGAAACTGTCCTAATAAAAACATAGAGTAGAAGTAATTGATACAGACATACTGTGTTGATCCAAGGACTGCGAAACACTAGGCAATTGTCATTTACAGTAGTACATTGAGATACCTAAAAAAATAAAATAAAAAAACAAGTGATTCAAATCTTCTTGACAATTTCTTAATGAACACAATAACAAAATGAAATTTGGGATTTTCAAAAAGATTTCTTTGGCCAATTAAATTAGCTGCTGCTTTAAAAAAAATACATTTCACACAAAAACTGAAGTTCACAAGAGTAATTAATACCTCTAGATAAAAAAGAGGTTGAAACAAACCGTACTCGTTACACAAAATTCATTACACTCTTAAATATTTTTCTCTATGTGCGTTTATTTATTAAATGTCATTAAATATAAATATAAATGTTAGAAAATTAAATTTAACACATATTTTATTTTGAAACGCTAATAGCAACGAAACTATTTATATTTAATATTGTAGACTTTCATTAATCGTCCTCCCACTCATACGATTTCAGCATAATAACAAACTCTTATATTAGTCTAATAAATAAAAGTTTATATACTACTTTTTGTTATGAAAACTAAATACTGTGGCTTTTAGAGCTTTGACATTATTCTTGTTAAGAAGAAGGATTTTGTGCTGCTCTTAGCGGAAATCATCACCAATGAATTCCTTACATAGAATTGTTTGAGTCCTAGAATGTATTGTTTTACACCCCCTGAATGTAACACCCCTCCTCGAGGGTGCGACACCCCATATCTTTCAACGGTCTCTTGCGTTTTTTCCGTTCCGCGCGACTCAGAACTCAGGATCCTCTGATGACGATACGACGGTCGCCTGCCTCTTGCAGATACAGCCGACTGAGCTGGCTCCGATTTGAGAAATAACCCTGCAAGGAGACATTCTCACCGCCTGATCATCTGGACCGATAGGTATCCACGAAGCGTGCAATTCTCGAATCCTGCTCAACGGGAGCATTGCTTTAGTCATCATTTTTTAAGCACAAATTACTTTAAACTGTGTTTATGTTTGTATTCAATTGTGCTCTTTTTATCTCGACAAGATTTAGAAGCCCTTAGGGGCATAATACAATAGACGATAATAAATCATAAAAATCCCATAAATAAAACATTAGAAATCATAAAAATGGAAATTAATTATTTCTTATGAAAAAGAAGACGTAAGTCTTTTTTACGGAGAAAAAAGGAAGGAGTTTACCATTTATCATTCCCTTATATTCTTCATTTTCCCAGAATTTATTGCCGGCATCCTATACATAGCCTAGCGGTCAAAAGAGATAATAAGATTAAATATTTAAAGGTTGAAGAACAGGAGTTGTAGTCATACTCCAAACGGTTGTCTTTCTTCTCAAACAAAAGGCGACTAATTCAGTTTCCATTCCACGTCCCACAGTTTGCATACTGATCATTTGTTGGAATGCAAGCTCTGAGCCATTGTTGCATGCGAATGGTCAGGATTGCCAATCTGTCTGTGTTTGTCATGTTCCTAAACTATATTTTCTTGTATTAATATATTCTTGTTATGACAGTGGCCACGTGATTCCCTGGGTATATTGTACTTGCAGAGTGGTCCACAGGTTACCTACCTTCCCACAAGAGATTTTTCTCCCATTTTTATTTCGGTCTTTTACGCTACAGCCAACTAAGGACTACGTTAAGAATCTCATTTTTTTTAAGTTATTTTTTTCCTTACTTCATCGCCCATGAAACATTCGACTTCAAAGCTACCTTTACAGGTATCATCCCCTACCCTTATCAGTCTGCATTTCTTTTAGGTATTTTTACTTATAAAATATACCTTACATATAATTTAGAAAAGTATTTTATTCACGAACTTGACGTTTCAGGTAACCCCTCTCCCCTATTTGTCCAGTTTTGAACAATTACAAACTTAACTTTGCGCATATAAAACCAAGACACGGAATTTCATTAGGAAAATCTGAGAACTATAGCTTGGCCTGTGGGTTGATCCAATGAGCTTTATTTGACTAACCCACGTACGTATGGGTCTGTATAATAATCCCAACACAGTAAAGTAATAAAAATTTTTGACCAAAAAATATAGAACTGATTTTAATGAAATTTTAATTATACATTGAGCACAGCCCAGAGAGTTATCTAACGACATGTAGACATGATCAGATAATGAAGTGTCTCAAGGCGTTAAATTAAGTGTTAAAATCTAGAAATAACTATAATTCGGAATTGCTATACTATGGAACTCGAGTTTTAAGTGCTTTAAGTGAAAAGCGGTTTTTTAATTGTATATAGTTATGCATCCTGTAGGTTAATTGTCCATGAGGCGCTCAAGTACTCAGGGAACACTGCACATGCTAGTTAAGGCTATAGTGTACTGAATCAAGGCTAATCAGCTGAGAACTGTGGAGCACTCTACCGGTCAATTTATGTAAATATGACAATGTGACGGGACTCCTATACCCTCAATACTTCTCATCGAAGCTCCTTAATTGTCCGACTTTTCATCACTAACGCTCTGAACTGTTGTAGGGAGTTTAGTCCGTGGAGGGGACTAAGAGGTTTCCTACTTAAGTTTCTTTGTTGCACTCCAGCAGTTTTATAGAATTCATTTTGAGCGAATTCCAAAGCAATGTAGCTATTGTGGTTGTTATTTTGACAGATTCTTAAAGTCTTGTCCTCTTTCGTACCTAAATCCTACTCACTAGACAATAATAGTCACTTATGTATACATATATTTGTAAGTGTGTGCATATGCTAACATTCTTCACATTTTCTTAATAAAAAGGAGTAATATATTAAGTGTAAGTAAAATAAGTCTTTTCTGTGTAACGGGCAAAACTTTTAATGTATAACTCAACAGAAATTTTTTTTTTTTTTTTTTTTTTTTTTTTTTTAAGAACAATGTTAAGCTAAATAAATGGGATTAGGTGCTAATCTGAACTGTAAATTGTCAATTCATTGGCCATAAACCGTAATTAACTACTTTTAATTGCAAAATGTTAGGGTATTATTAAAGCTACACATTTTGGGGAATAGTTGTTAAAGAAAGGCTTTAACTAAATAGTTAAAAGCTCATAAAATATTCTATTTTGTACAGTTTGTACAGGATTTTGACTGACCACTGATATAACAGAGAAGAAGATTTTCGGTATTCAATCAATGAGACCTTACAATTTATATATATTTTTTATTTATATATTACATTCTGTTAAAAATAAATAAAAACATTTTGTAATTTGATGTCAATGAATAAAGAAAATAAATGACATTAATGAGAGTCACATTCATAATAACAACTATAGTACTAGTATCAACCTCGACCGAACCTCAACAAAAAACATCTAATAATAATATCTACGGTCAATAAAACTCTCCATCTACTAATAATTTCTACTCTACTAGAAACTTTTGATTTTAACTTAGTTATTAATTATAAATTACTTCCAATGAATAAGCCTAACTATCTATGACTGTTCTTTTTAAAACTCCCTCTATTCACAACAATGTGAAAGTAGATTTCTTTTAAAATAATCATTTCATGATTTTATGAGGCTGCCTTGTACAATAGAATATCACCCTAAGCATTTTTAAATTTGTAGAATCCATCCCCCAAATCGTTTACCGCAGGTTCTGTATGTCAATGGGGACAGTGAAAATTTCCTTAAGCTCCAACAAGTTCGTTTAGAGGTTCAGAAAGCTCGCCAAACTTCCAACTACTGTGGCGATTAACACCGACCTATTAATTCCGAGAGCAACGGCTACCTCAGAAATTACTTGTGCATCCAAATCCTACTTTGCTATTCAAATTAAATGTATTCCAAAACTTAGGCTCGACTTTGCAGAACTTACAAGTGTTTCCCTTAAATGTGAGATTTATTCTGTAGGTCTGAGCCTTAATTTACACACTGTACTTAGAGGCAGGGTTGTCTAGGTTATAATCTATTATAAAATTTATTATAAAGTAAAAAGCTAACACTAATAATAATTTTTATTTATTATTTACTTTTATTTATTTATTACATTCAGGTAAATAAAAAAAATTTGATTATAATGAAAAGTAAAAATTACATTCAATGCCAATCACATGAGGAGAAAGGTGGCCAATGACACCACTCTCAAATTAAAAAAACGGGGCTATCTTCGTTTGAGTCAAAGGGGANAAAATATATATATATATATATATATATATATATATATATATGAATTACATTATTAAAAAAATTGACTTATACTTATAACATTTTCTGTTAACATAAAAACATTATGTAATTTGATTACAATGAACTAAAAAAAATAGCAAAATGACAATCGCAATAAAAGAAAATTTGACCAATGACAGCACTCTCAATATAGGAATATAACGAAATAGACGAATTCAGATAACTTAAAAAAAAAAAAATATCGCATTCTATTTCTAATATCAGACGATATATATGGCTGCTAACAAGGTGGGATCAAAAGTTCACCAGCTATGAGATAGAGGTAAGACCCCGAGCGCTACTACCTTGATCCAAAGAGGTAGGCTTAGAGGTAAGAGGTTTTGGCGGGAAACCATGGTGTCCGCCATTTTCTTTATTTGTGTGGCTCAGAAGCGGTCTTTCTACTCTACATAGATTATTAAAAAGGATTATTTTTATTTAAGTTTCAAAGATGTAAATTTAGACAAAAGGCTCTTGGCTGTCCTCAAAATATGAAGAATAAAAAATCTGCTACAGCGAGTCATATTTGCCTCTAACGCTGGAAATAAAAATTCAAATTGATGCCTGGATAGTGGTCCACATTTGTATTGAATTATTGGTCACTCAAATTTGCAACGATTTGCTAATATCTCATGAACCAGAATAACGTCTCATGGGCATGTAAAAATGAGTACTTCATAAAAACAAAAATATGACATTATCTAATAATCTGTATCCGATTTAAGGACTAGCCTGTCATCTGCTGGAAAAAGTATAGACAGTAGTTGCCAAGTGAGTTTTTAACAAGAATGAAGGCTTCACTAAAAATAAATATGGTTACAGTATTATGATCTATTTCACGGCAACAAAGAACACCGATCTTTGGCATCGACAGTTCGGTCACTTATATGGGAGTTGTTTGTTTTTGACATGTAATACAAATCCAGATGGGGTGAAGAGTGATTTTTAAAGAAAAATTTTATGAAGCATTTAAGAAATATAAATTATTGGTTGAAAAACAACCCGAAAATTTATGAAATATTTACAGTCTATCAATGAAAAGGAGCATAGAAACTTGGAATTTAACAATTTATAATCAGTCCTGGAACACAAAGGCCCATGTCATTTCATGGAAGCGAGGAACAGAATGGATTAGATGAGCGGTGACATCGTACACTGCTAGAAATCGCCAGATATGTGCAGATCGCTGCGTAGTTATATTCTTAATTTTAGGCAGAAGAATCTGCGAACTGTACTAGGAACAAGTACAGTTATAAATTGTTATTGGATCAAGCCTATTTCAAGAAAGAAACTGGATTGTATAACCTTCTTCGGAAAATACATTTGTTTCTACAAGGAAGGCTATTCCCCCATGTGGTGTCACCATCAAATTATCTCTTCAGCAAATTGTGTAATCTTTTATAGTCATGTGAATATTTGCGTTAAATTTTATCTCCAGACAACATATTTCAGGTATTCTTTATTTTATAGATACGTAGTTTGAATTTTTCATATTGTGTTCCCATGTTTATGAATAATGAAATACAAGAGATAATTATTATTATTCTAAATACAGACATATTTTATGTTACATAAATATTACTAGTTTTGAAACAGAAGAAAAACGATATAGCTTATTTTATTATTATGCTAAAATGCAATATATTTCGTTCCTATAGAGATATAATTTGGGCGGTGCGGGTTCAAATGAAGAAATAAAAGTATGCCCAGTGCCATGGGTGATTAGAATAGGATGGCTATATGTAGATAGCCCCTCAATCCATCACCATACGTTTTTCAAAGAGACAGAGGGTCCGCATAACATTCGAATTAAAATTCTTAAATAACTTTCATAATATGTGTTCTTTTTGGGAGGGGGAGAAATATTATGAAACATCAATTTCATATAATAAATTTTTACATCTTTTTTTTTTCTTTTTTTTTTTATCGCGACGCTAATAATAACAAATACTTAAAGGTTTCAAATTTTGGTCTCCTTAGGTATACACACATCTCGCTTTAACGTGGTCACACATCAACGAATTTATCTAATACTTTACAAAAATACCGCATTTTATTTCATTATTTAAAAAATATAGCTATATTGCATATATTTATATATTCATGTTCACTAGAATTTCTCCATTATTTTTTAGCTGATTTTGATGAATTTTGTATGTAATTTTTTAAAATGATGTCCCATATTTTACATGTATTCCGTTTTATTGAGTGTGTTGCACAAGACGTTTTAGGTAATCTTCCAATCTCTGACCGAATTATATATACATGTATATATATATATATATAATAGTGACTATCATTTTAGCGTCTAGAATCAAAGAATATTCTGTGTATAGTATATGTATATAAAAGTCATAAAGTATTAAAATGTTCACATACTTGATAAAATGTCTACTGAAAAGATTTTGTAATTAAAATTTAAAAAAGGCAAAAGAGTTTAAACAGGAGGTATTAAGTAAACGGGACTTAGAGTCAGTTGAATTTTAATGAAAGAACAATATATTTTTTATAAATGAGAAATAAGATATAAAATAAATAAGAACATAATTACTTTGAGTCTGATCGTTTAAGTAAAGCTTCTCACCGCCCTAAGTCAATCTTAGTCAGCCTCTTACTTCTAGGTCAGACTCTCTCCAATATTTTCTCCGTTTTGACGTGGGTTGCAGCATCAAAATAAACACATATGTAGTGTTGCTGATAAATTAAAAACATATGTAGTGCTGCTGATAAAGTAAAAACATATGTAGTGTTGCTGATAAAGTAAAAACAACTTTAATACGTTTAAAGATTTTGTTTGATTTAAATTAACAAATGAATAATTATGGCTCTCAGCCCATAGTAATGACACTTCAACCATCTTCTAATGCATCCATTTAAATTTATCCTAAAATGAAAGGGTATTTTTTCATAAGATGGAGGAAGTTAGTTGTTAAAAGAGCTTGAAAATAATTTCCATTACGTCCTTTCCGGTCTGAAAACCCATCAAATGATAAGGCTCAGAAGATTGAAGGAAAAGGAAGAAAGAAAATATTTTCTCTCTTCATTATTCATCCTGAGTTCTTAACTGATCAAAGTAAATGAACCTATTAAAAAAAATCCTCTTTAAAAATATTTATAAATATAAATAAAATATGTTAAAATGGTTCTATTGAATATTACTAAGTTTCATTGTATCGATTAACATTTACATATTTCATGCCTCTAATGTAAATAATAAATCCAATTATAGGCTCGAGAAATGGTCGGACCATATTACAATTAATAATTATATTAATAATAAATAAATAACTATAGTAATTA
>KZ807513.1:175963-197373 GCA_000696205.2 Oncopeltus fasciatus | reverse complement strand
ATATATATATATATGCAATATATTGCCCCTTTATTGTTATATACATTTTTTAGCGACTCTACAACGGTCTACAAAGAGCTTACATACTGATTTTTTAAATTATCTGTAAAATAGATACATATCAGTTTATAGGAACAAAAAACCTTAGCCTTCCCTTCCTGCTCCTATTCCAAAAATTTTACAGTACTTCCTCTGACCGAGGGTAGCTATACATTTTGAATTTTACTGGGATCTGTCAAGCAGTACAACCAGTTGAGTGGGAAAAGTGGTATAGCCTACAGACAGTATGACGAACTAATAAAAACATCTTGAAACTTAAAGATTATATGGAAACACTATTTTAAATGTTAAAGAAAAGAATATTTTTATACTTACAGTAAAAAAAAAAATACTCCCTGACACACACTTAAGTGCTGTTTGAGCACAGTTTCTTCTTTGATGTCATCCCTTTTTGGGAATTTTCAGAAAACCACCCTGTGATTCTGGACCCAGTAAACAGGCCTACATTGCTGGCTGACTTCTTGAATTCCTACTCTCTCTAGAATTCACAGCCTCTGTTCCTCCCTCTTGCTACTCTCTTGGCAGCTATCACTCACTGCTCACGCATATTCTCACCATAATCAAAGTAATTTAATAGGTACAAATTTGTATGTTTGTTAATTTGCATATTTATTAAATTTCAAATCTCATAATTAAATCAATGATGTATAAATTAATGTTTTATGTATAAAATGTATTAGTTAAGTACCACCAACTTATTAAGAGCTGCAGTATGATATTTATGTTAATACGTAACTATTAATTTGTTTTTTTCATTAAAGCACAGTCAGGTCATCCATAGATTTAATAAAACAATAGTATGCTTAATGTTCATCACTAAGCACACCTCTATTCATATGTATTTCTTCGGATTTGTTGAAAAAGTCATTGTTAACTACTACAAATTGGCCATTTAAAAATAATATTATATAAATTGCGATACATTCTTTTCTATGTCATAATTATACATTTACCAATAAGAATATAGTGATTACCAAAGTAAAAGCATTATCAATGTAAGTCAGCAAAGATGGCTACCCAATTTTCTTTTTTATCAATGTTATCTCCGATGATATTTGTCAATCTTATAAATTGTGATACATAAACCATGCTTTTATTCTTTAAATAACCATGTTATTTTCAATAACCATAATTAAATTATTATTTTAAAATAATTTTTCTACCTAGTATATAGAACTTCTTCAAGTATTAAAAACAAATAATTAAAAACTGCAGCAGGTCAATAATTCTTTGGATTAGTTTCATCGTCCTTTTTATGTAAAGATAAATATTTTTCAGAAAATTTACCCTTTTAAAACAGGAGTTAATTAATTTTAAAATCTTCATTAAATCACTGATTTATTTAAATAGAACATTATTAAGAAGATATTTTCTTCTTTCACGATTTTCTTTGGGTTTTAGGTTTCTATATCTGATTTCTACTTCGTCCATTTTTGGAAGGTCAAATCAATATGTGTCTAGAAAGTATGTGTATGGTATGTGTGTAACAAAATCTCAAGTGCTAGTATTGGAATGATCAAGGGAGTTATATGGTGTAGCAGCCCTCAATCACCCATCCATAGAGAAGGTCCTTGTTACCTGTAGGGAATAATTGTGAAGATATAATTCTATATAAAAGGGATAATGAAGAAAAAGAGAGCAACACAAAATAGAATTAAATTAATTGTTTAACATATTTTAAGAAACATTAAGTATATTGAAAATTCTTAATGGTTTGAAATATAAATTGTTATTAAACTAAACATATCTTATCAAACACAAGGAATGAATAGCATGACAAAATAAAAAATGTAAAACTGATTTTTTTGGACAAAAAAAATAATAATGGATTTAAATATATTTGAAAAACTTTATGAAAGCATAAATAAAATGCAAAATGAGAAAATTTATTGAAAGAAGTTAGAAATATGAAAAATAATATAATTACAAAAATGTACCACATGAAATCAATATATAAATTGCTGAAAAAATGAGAAGAGCTAAAATTGAAACTAAGAAATACTGAAATCTATAATGTTTGAGCTGACAATGAAATGACCTTTATCATGTTTTATATAGTTATAAGTATTATAACATCATCAAAGAAAAATTTATTTAGTTTTACTCTAATACAACCTATAATTAGTTTATTGAATTTATTTAATTATAAACATTTACATTTATTATAAAGAGTACTTAGTACTACTACTTTCTTTCAACGAAAGCATAAGATACAACTACAGAATTAAACTTACTTCAAATCATAAGCATCAATATAATATCAACTTTTAGATTACATGGCTTTCCCCCAGGAATGATGATTTGAACTTGACAATGATTGATAGTACATAAAGCCTGTTTCTAATTAGGCAGTTCAATTTTTAAGTCAATAAATGGTTGTGATAATACGTTGTTAGCTAAATGTTAAAATAAATTAAATCTATTTATAAGTCAACATGTTTTATCTGGCTGTTTTGCCAGATAGTGTCACACTGGTCAAAGGAAAAAATAATTGATTTAAAGCCAACATTAAAATAACCATTTATTTACAAAAAATAAGTACAATTATTTACATATTTGTGTGATGTCCATTGAAGCATGGCAGGCAAAAGGCAAGTTTCTCATCACATTCTTCACAGTGAGTGCAATCCTTGACATTTATTATATGATTTCCTACTCTTGATAGTCTCAGCTTTTTTTAGGGAACAGATATATTAGTCGACATTTAGTACTAAATTCAACTATTTTAATGAAAATCATGCAGTTCAAGATATATTATGGTAAAGTTATTTCAATGCCTTCCTAATTTTACCATTTGATTTTCAATTGGTGTCACCTTGACCTTGCACTGGCAACAATAAAACAACCCTTTTTTTAAAATCAACTTTATTCCTCCCTTTTCTCTTCTAATTAATAAGCCATTCACTGTATCTCATATTTTTTTCTCAGATATTCATCACTTTTTCTAAACCAGAGTAAAAATTATCAACAGCAAATGTCCTTCTAAGATTAACAAAATTATAGAAAGGAGCATTTATCATCAATTCATAGGTAAAAGCATTAGCATTAGGTAACCTTCCAGTGTGCACTTTAAAATTGTAAATATAGACAGTGTAGGTGCATAGCATACACATTTTTATCCTGTGATGACGTCTTTAGCTAATGATATATTAACTGAAACATTTGACTTTTATCTATTATCAATTTTTCTCTCAGAATAATTTGGAAACCAATTTTTATATTGTCACAGAAAGCCAACGAGATTTATTAAAACACAATCAAATGTAACAAAAATAAAAACAGTACGCAATAGTATAAACTGGTACCATGTATTTATTTCTTAGAAAAATTATAGCAAAAGTGTTTTTTACTTAAGTTTTTTTAAAGATATGGTTGTAGATTGACACAAAATAATAAAATGATAGCAAGAATTTTGTTTGGTTCTTTAATCACAGTTTCTGTCAATTTTTTGGTGCAAAAATATTTTTTCAGTTCAAGTATTTCATGTATGTATATATATATATATGTGTGTGTGTGTGTGTGTGTGTGCGTGCGTGTGTGTGTNTATATATATATATATAAAGGATACTCTCTGGGGGACTAAAAATTTCATGGTTTGGTTTATTTAACGAATGCAAGGCTGGTGTAAGTTATTTTGTACCATTCATCACCTGGCATATTAGGTATTTGGGAGTATTAATTGTCAATTGTATGCTCAAAATGATTAAAAGTGTCATTTACATCATCAATGGTTTCAGATGATTTTCATTATCAGATGAAGTCAGTGAATGTCAATATGATGATTTCATAAACAATGGAAACTTTGTTCTCTGGTAGAAAATACTCAATATCAGAATCATCACTTGTTAAATCACTGTTATTTTAGATATATTTTGTTGAGATGATGGCAAGATAACAAATTTACATCCACTAGATGACATACTCAGAACATGAGAATCTCACGCCATTAAGGATAGATAGGTAAAGGAAGGAAAGGGCCATGTGAAATTAACCCATGTGAGACTGAACAATTAGGAAGTGACTTACTTATCTGTGCAAGATTAAACGAGTCAGGAGCATGGGCCTTCCATACCACACTGGGATTTATATTCAAAATACTGAGTGATACGTACAGAACTATCACATAGCAAGACAAGAATAAGGCTGTTCACTGGTTTAGATACTACACTTATCTTTATGGGGCCAGAATGTACTAATTTATACTCATAGTGTGTACAGCAGTATTGTACAATACTTCACTGGTTTGTTTACACACCATGATTGCATAATAGTGCTCAGATGAGGTGAGTTATTTCACATCATTAATAGGAAGTAAGTTGTTCACCTGAATGTAAAACCACTTTGCGTCTGCACAAATTACCAGACTGAGTGGGTTTATTTTCAATAATAACAACATGATTATTATTGTTCAATTTTCAGGTATGGAAAGAAATCTTTTCACTCTTCATTATTCTCGATTGAGATGTCTAGCCTTCATGTGTTTCTTAAAATTTACAAACTGTGCTGATTTGTAATCACAATATGGGCAGCAATAAGGTCGTTCACTGGTATGTTTGGATATTATATGTGACTTTAAGTGGGTAGAATGAGCTGACTTGTAATCACAATGTGCACAGGAATAAGGTCGTTCACCGGTATGTTTAGACATCATATGTCTCTTTACATTGCCAGACTGAGCTGATTTATAAGAGCAGAAAGTACAGGAATAAGGTCGTTCACCAGTATGAGAAGTCATTATATGTTTCTTAATGTTACTGGACTGAACGGATTTATACTCACAATATGGACAGGAGTAAGGTCGTTCACCAGTGTGCAAAGACATCATGTGAGTCTTCATGGTACTTGAATGAAGTGATTTGTACTCACAATATGGACATGTAAAATAAGGTGTTATTTCATGTTTAATTCTTATGTGTCTCTTTAAGTTATGGGAAAAAGAAGATTTATACTCACAATGTTTACAAGAATAAGGCAATTCACTGGAATGTTTAGCTTTTATGTGTTTTTTCAAGTTGCCAGGGAAAGTTGATTTATAATCACATTGTATACAAGAATATGATTGTTCACCAGGGTGCATAGACATCATGTGTTCCTCCATTTGGTTGAAGTCACATGATTTGTATTCGCATTGTTTGCAGTAATAAATCTGTTCATCAGCATTCCACGTTATCTGCTCAGAAGAGGGAGAAGAAACTTCTTGCTTATTAGGAAGATACTCTTCAGCATGTTCTTCAATCAAGTGAGTCCTGAGAGAATCCTCACATTCCCCACTAAAGTTGCAGAGATAGCACACAAACATAGGGACTGGGGAGCTTGAAGACGCTTCATTTCGTTCAGTGTCATAAATCTCACCTTCTGATAGAGCTGTAACAGAACACATTTTAAACATCAGAGAAGAAATTTTAACTGTTGCTTAAGCATAATTGTAATTATATATTTCGGTTAATGTAAACAGACAATCACAGAATTAGCTTTTTAAATTGATTCATAAATGTTGTTTTTCTATTTTATTAGATTTATTGCATATCAATTTATGTTAAAATTTTAGGCTAAAATTTCTACTCTAAGATTAGCTTTCATATAAACTATTAGTATTTAAAAATGATACATAGAATAATACGGGAACTGAATGGAATTGGCAGGATGCTTTGTTGAAGAAGGACACTTGTTAAATGTTAAACCATCAAAAAGTCAGTAAATGTATCTGTACTTATATAGTCCTAAAAATAATGGCACAAAAATCAGATGCCGACAGGAGAGTGGAAATTACAATATTATAATATAGAATTGCCATAATGTAATGTGATATCAAAAGTATGAATGTAGAAAGCTATGTAAGAGAATTAAAAAAAAAGAAAAACGCAGACTTCACCCTTTTAAAAAAATTATTGAAAAAAATTAAGAAGAGAAAGACATTGTGGGTGGTGGGGGAAGGTAAAAGGCAGAAGGTACAAAAGAAGAGCGGCCTCTAATCTAATGTGATTAGAAGATGGAGTTTAGTGGACCTCTGAATTGAAAGTTCAAAATAAAATAAAATTCAAAATACGAATGCAAATAATTTGTATGAAAATCACAAATAATAAAAAATTATTAGACGATTTTAGTTGGGGTTCGGTCAAAGTAGATCCAAAAAAATACAAATTTAAAAAAAGTGTATTTTTTAAAAAGATTATCTGCCAACATTTCGGCTTATATTGTAAGCCATCTTTAGGGCTGTAGAAAAACAAAGTCTTGAGAATTCAATAATAATTTACAATATTATAATATAGAATTGCCATAATGTAATGTGATAACAAAAGTATGAATGTAGAAAGCTATGTAAGAGAATTAAAAAAAAAAGAAAAACGCAGACTTCACCCTTTTAAAAAAATTATTGTAAAAAATTAAAACAGTAATTGACCACACCTGCCAATTATGTAGAGGAAAGAGGACGTCCTGTCCCTAAGTTCGCATTTCCATGACTGAGAGAAAAATATATAATTTTTGAGAAAGACATCGTGGGTGGTGGAAGGGTGGGGGGGAAGGTAAGAGGTGGAAGGTACAAAGGGAGAATGGCCAGTTTCAAAAGGGGGCAATAAAAAGGACAAAGGAAAAAAGGAAGGATATTATTGGGAATAAGTTTGACAAGTTTATATAGAGGGAGGGCTTATGGTTTTTAGAATTTTGAAAATATTTGAATATGTTGAAGAAAAATGTTCTATGTCCGTTCTGTCATTAACAGGATTGGGTTGTAAGTTATTGTGAATGGTTTCAGATAAAAGGAGTTTGTGTTCATAGGGTTCAGTGGAAAGAATGGTTTTATTCTCCAAGTCAAATGTGTGTTCTTCATGAAAAAGATGTTTAGTGAGGGCAGTTTTTATTAGTTTTTTTCTTTATGTCATTTTTATGGTTATTGATTCTACCGGAAATAGGGTTTTTTGTTTGTCCAATGTAAGAACCATGGCACTTAGGTGTGGACACAGAGAATTTTGTAGACAACATTAGTTCTGTTAGGAAGAAGGATGGGGTCTTTGAGGATGGTGTAAATAGATTTTAGTTTGTTGTTGGTGGAAAAAGAAAGCTTAAGGTTAGGGTAAGTTTTTCTGAGAGATTTCTTAATATTTTTAGAAAGTTTTGGAATACAAGGAATAAAACAGAAAATGAGGTCATTGTTTTGGGGGAGGGGGATAGTTGGAGAAGTGGAAATAAAAAATTATTTTACAAGTTTTTTAATGGTATGAGTAGGAAAACCATTGGAAAGGAGGATGTCAGTTTCACGTTTAATATTTTTGCTGTGGAATATCTGGTCAGAGAGTGTGAGTGATCTGTAGATGAGGTTTTTGGCCACATTAATTTTTTGATGATGAGAGTGAGATGAGTTGAAGTGGAGGGTACCTGAGTACGTGTGCTTGGTATACCAGTCAGCGGAGATAGAGCCAATGGTGTTACGGATAATAAGGGTGTCAAATAAGGGGAGTTGATAAACAGATTCCATTTCATTGGTAAATTTTAGACGGAGGTGGTATGAGTTAAATGCAGTAAGGATCTGGGGATCCTTACAGCATTTAACTCATCCCCTACGAACACAAACGCCTTTTTCTGAAATCGTTCACATTAACTTACAACACAATCCAGTTTATGACAGAACTGGCATAGAACAAATTTCTTCAACTTATTCAAACATTTTCAACATTCTAAAAACCATTAGCCCTCCCTCTAAATAAACCTGTCAAACATTTTTCCCAGTCCCAAAGTTACTTAATCCCAATAATACCCTTCCTTTTTTCCTTTGTCCTTTTTATTGACCCTCTTTTAAAACAGGCCGCTCTTCTTTTGTACCTTCTGCCTTTTACCTTCCCCCACCACCCACAATGTCTTTCTCTTCTTAATTTTTTTCAATAATTTTTTTAAAAGGGTGAAGTCTGCGTTTTTCTTTTTTTTTAATTCTCTTACATAGCTTTCTACATTCATACTTTTGATATCACATTACATTATGGCAATTCTATATTATAATATTGTAAATTATCATTGAATTCTCAGGACATTGTATTTCTACAGCCCTGAAGATGGCTTACAATGTAAGCCGAAACATTGGCAGATAATCTTTTTAAAAAATACACTTTTTGTAAATTTGTATTTTTTTGGATCACCTTGCCGAAACCCAACTAAAATCATCTAATAATAATATCTGCAGTCAAAAACTCTCCATTTGAAAAATTATTAATGTTACAAACCTGAAATATAATCATAATCACTTAATAACTATTAAATTAAGTTTAGATAGACAGGAAGTCTAAAATGGAATATAACACACAGTTTTACAATGACAACACTTCAAAAATAGATATACATTTTTACCAGAGTTATAAAATTATTAGAAATATTTCATGTAAAAACGCTATACTAGATTTATCTAGAGATTAGGCGTAACAGTACATATATCATGGAAAATAAATAGATGAATAATGCTATATTTTAAATTTATTATTTTTGTAAATGCCCCATAAATTTTCATTATTTAAGTATTTAGCATAAAAAATATATATGTGACATATAACAGTATTTTAAATATTAATTGTCCTAAAATAAGAACAAAAATTATTTAATCTGTTTGACAAAATACAACAGTCACAGAGATGAGTGCTCACCAACTTCAGCCCTTCAAACCATAGTAGGACAAATGCCAATTAACACATTGCATTATATTATACTCAGTTTAGCTAAGTACAGAATTAAGAGAAAACTGCTAGCAACAGTCGATATCACATAAATGGATGTATCTATGATATATCATGAGAATAAGTAAAAAACTGCATAAAATTATTTCTAATACATTTGTGAATACACATATCAAATGTCTTTATTCCCCCACATTAGTTTAGGGTGGTTCTTCTATTTTTGCTTTAAGCTCAAATTGGTGCCTTCAGTCCTTCATGCCAATTGATTCAAGATCAGTGTAGCCAGGTGAATAACTCTAAAAGCAATTTAATGTACTGCTCCAGACTTTCTTAGGCAAATACTGAGACACAGTGATTTATGTAAGGAAGCCTAACTGCTGAAAATAATAAAAAGAGTGCCCAGCAATAGGAGGATTACTACTTAAAACTTAACCGGTATCCAGTAATTAAAACGATCGATATCGGTTTGAAAATAATAACTAATAATCTATTTACAATATAAAAACATACAATATGGAGACTGATATGATATAAGACGGGAAATTCAGTGTAACACTACCAAGCACTATTTGCTAAAATGCTACCAAAAATTTTGCTCAGTTTCAATAGAATATTCTTTAATTCTATTTAAACAAAAAAAAATTTAATCTTAAGATGCCAATTTTAACAAGGTGCTTAGTATTTTAAATAAGTTACTTTATCACTGGTTTTCTTAAAACTACATCTAAACCAATTCAACAAAATTAGAAATTTTAAACAAGACCATCTATCAGATCTTAGTGAATTCAGTTTTTATTAATTTAGTTTTAGATATATAAAGGGACATCAGTATCCAGTAATTATGGCTCTGGATTCCCGAGTAAAAGGTCATTGGCAAAGCGATCAGCTAGTTCTCATTCTCACAGTGTTTAGCCAGTTTGGTGCTTCTGTTTATAAGGTTCTAGTGAGCTCCAATAAACGCCCTACCCTACTCAGGCACCCTTCTTCATTAAATGGGGAAAAAAATAATGGTATGCTGACACATCTTCTCTAGAGTGGCATGGATAAAGATTCCTGAATAAATAGAGTATATTACATTAATGGCAAAGAATATAGTCTATATTTATGATTTCTGTTTATTTAATACCATCCCCGTTAAGTATATGAAATTTTTGCCTAACCATCAGCATAAACAGTTAGTTTTGTAAATAAAACATGAAAATATAAGTCTCTGAATTTCTCAGCCAAAACATTTATTATTGTTTCTTAAGTATGATAAAGTGAGTTCATAATACAAGTTTATGTGGAATTTTTTTAATTTTATGCTAAAATTAATAGGTGTCCCACTTCTGTGGGCCCACAATACTAAATGAAAATGTTTCCTTAAAAGACCTGTAAACTAATTAATTTTTTGAGTACAAAAAAAAATTAAAATGACTACGAGATAGATAAATGTAATCCTATCTAAACCACTTCTGGCAAAAGAAATGAGTCTAATAGCTCAAACTTTTTGAAACACAATAGGAAAAATAGAAACCAATTTTGATGATACTTTTTAAATTCATTTCAGAAAAAAACATTTGGCCTTTAAAAAAAATATGACAGACTAATGATTACATTCTCACGGAAATTGAAGGTAAGGCCACTAAAGCTTCCAAACAGATTTTGTGACGAATTCATACCAATAATTGATCAATAAATCTGATTAGTTACAACAATATACTAGATATATTTTGTAAATAAATTATAGTTATTCTTAAGTCAGGTGTAAAGTTCATGTGTTATTCGGCATCACAATTATCTAAATGAATTTTAGGAGCAAAAATTAAATGAAGTCATTTCCAATATTTAAATACAAATGATTGACTATTTGTAACAATACACAATATAAATTATTAAGTTCCATAAGATTTAATGCATTGCTTTCATATGAAGTGAAAACTAAGTCTCAATATTATATTCACTACAACAGAAGTATAATAAAAAATATATAAAACCTTTAGCAAAAAAATAACTTGAAAATACATAAATATATGATAAATCATGTCTTTTATACCTATCATATTACTGTCAACAGGCTTAAATAGAATAACGAATTTAACAATACAACCCACATACATAGTAACTTCCCGAACAAAAGATAATTAGTTCAAATTGTATAGTTTGAAGAAGATAGTTTCAAAATATGTAATTAAATTTCAATAATCCACAACAATGGGATACCTTGAGTGCAGAAATTTTCCATCGTAAGGGATGATAAACACTGAGTAGAAGAGTCAATAGGAAGGTTGCAATTCCTAGGAGGTAAAGTAACCTTCTGTAACAAGTTCTGTCATGAAAGAAATTCACTGAAGTAGATCGAAAGTACTGTTATGAATGTGTTACTTTCAAATACTTTGAATGTACTTCCGAAAGCAGTTGCTTGTCTTGGCATTTTTATCGACTCTAGCTGCAGTTACTATTGTATATATACACATATAAGAAAGAAGCAATTTTATAAACATTATGAGTATGAACTTAAATTTGTTCCAAAAAAAGATTTACGAATTCATTTAAAGTATATGCAAAAGATTCATATGCTCTCTGATGGAGATCATTAAGATGTTCTTTCAATTTTAACTTTCAATAAATAATGCTATTAACTTTAAAAAATAATTAATATGTGTAATAATTATAGTAATAATGATTATTACAATAATAAATCACGTGCTATATAGATCACGTTTTTAAAAGTAGTTTTTTTTTTATAATTGTCAATAAATAGTCTTAGCAGTAGATACATTCTTTTGTGTTCGAAGAAATTAATTATGCTTGTTAATCTCTCGATGGACAGTTTTATCTTTAGAAAAAAAAACGCGGAAGGATAACTATCAGCCTGTAGTTTTACAGAGGAGTGAGCCTTCAGTGCACTCACTTCAAAATTAAGTGAGAATGAGGATTTTTAATTTCATAATTAAAAATTGCCCTTGTGAATTTCCGTTTAATTATTTTTTTTATTTTTTTTTTTTTTCAACTTTATTATTTATTACTTTCTACATATTTTGTATATAGTAATGTGCTGGTTAATAGTCACAGTAAAAAATAATTTAAAAAAAAAAGATAATTAAGTTAATAATAATAAAAATATATATATATATAATAAAATAAAAATAAATAAATAAAAATATTTAAAATAAAAAATACAGAAAAATAAGAAATAACATAGCGTGTACTTCACTTGATGGAGAAGCTGCCCAATGGCAGAACTCCTTAATCTCTATTTACAGTATACTTAATCTCTATTTACAGTATGGTTGTTGTTGTTTTTTTCTTCATATTATTTCTTTTTTTATGAAGTGTTGGCAGTGAGAAGGTCACGGGGCCATTTCCTATTCAGGCGACGTGGTGGATTATCAGGATGGGTAGATAATACTGGATAGCGTTTGGGCTAAAGGATTGGGATGCATGGAAAGGCCAGAGTGTAATTTATTAAAGCGGGTTGTAATGATGTCCTTAACTAAAGGGATAACGTTTAATTATTAAAATTATCTTGTAATGTTATATATCATTAACATTTTGATTAAATTTAAATCAATAAAGATGGGACCTAAGGCTAAAATAAATATAAAAACATAGACTGCATTTATATAATTGGTAGCACTGAAATTTTATAGATGATTAATATATTTGGATTAGAGTAAAAGAGAATTGAAGATTGTGTGAAAGTTTCTGTCTTTAAATCGGCAGAATTATACTTTTGAAGATATAGTAGTATTGACAAGATGGTCTCTTGAAAGTACTCTTATTACAAATCATTCACTTTCTAAACGGCCCTTAGTGTCTATTGATTCACAACTTACTTCACTAGAAAGGAATTACTTTACTGAAAGAGAGGAGATTTTTTTTTTTTTTTTAGCATATTCTATTCATTTTTTTTTTTTTTATCGAATTCTGAAGGAATGTAGCAATTTGGACTGTTTTCGTGGCAGATTTTAGAAAATATTTCAATATTTTTTCCTTATCTATCCCCCCAACACTCTCACTCACTCTCTATCACTAATATATACAAACATAGGGACTGGGGAGCTTGAAGACGCTTCATTTCGTTCAGTGTCATAAATCTCACCNTTATATATATATATATAAATTAGCAAAGAGTCCTAGTTTAAAAATAAGTTAATAAATAAATGAAATCCTTTTAATGTAATATACAAGTGTAATTTTGAAAGACAAGAACATGACAGGCCTCGGACCCACGTTTTCTGATCACTAGTCGGACCATCTGATGTTTCCATTGTTTCTAGAAACTTCTCTCTAGAGGTGTCCTAGCCTCCCAAGTTTGCGAAATTATTCGCCACAATCCAGGATCTACCTAGTGCAAAGGTATTGTGCTCAGTGCTCAGAAAATGCGGGTTCGAGTTCTTGCAGAGTCTGATTTTTTTCTTCTTTTAAACTTGAGAGCCTGCTTTAGTGACCTCCCCTTTCACAACCATTTCTCTCTCCGGCTAGTTAGGTCAAATAAGTCATTTTCACGTATCATCTTCAGAAAACATGGGAAATCTGTTTGATTTACACAACTTCTGTGTGTCGGAATTTTTAGCTTGAAGTGAACTGCAGCGTCACAATAATTCACCTGCATTCGTTCTTGCAATAGAAAGAACCGATGCGCACAATTTCACTTCATGTCTCTTAGTGAATGATTCATTGTTGAATGATATTATCTAACTCGTGCCTATGCCTTATGAATGCCTATTTCATATGATTACAAGGCCCCGCTTTTAACAGATATTTCCTGTTATTCCATCAATAGATGTTCCTTCTTTACCGGTATAGGTCTTAACCTTGAGCTAATTTTTTTTTTCTCTTTCACAGTAAATATTTGTGAGGGAATCGACATAATGGTAGGGGATCGATTCGAAAAGTAAGAATGATCGCTTGTCAGGGAACGTTTAGAGAGAGAGATGTCACTAAGAAAAGTGAAGGACACGTATCTTGTTAAAACTTACAGCTCTCCTTTCAATAACATTAACATTGACAAGAGCTTACGTTAATAAGTAAGCAGGACTGATGGTAACAGTCAACTCAGCTGGGTAGCTGATATTCCTCTTTGTACTGATACAACAAGAAGTTGTACACCCTTTCAAGGGATCTCATTACTTAACAACCCTTTAATTTTACTCCCTTACTTTTATTAAAAATATAAATTCAGTCATTATGAATATTATTTTATTTCATACATGATCTCAGGGGTATTCTCTTTTATTATCATTTCCAATCGATTTTCCTATACTATATACTGAATAATGAACAGGTGGAATCAAATTAAATCCCTTCAGCAAAATCCGGAGGAGTGTAGCTATTGACGGACATTTTTGAAAATTTATTGGATATATCTCTTGATATACCTACTGAGTACAAAAATAATAGTCATGTTTTTAATACTAAGCAAAAAGCAAAATACATTTTGTGTGAAATTGGATCGCTAGCAGTGAGATATTACTTGAAATTTAAAGTAAAAAAAAGTTTTTTTTTTTAATCAGACACAACAGTGAAAATGTTTTGTTATATATATATAAAACAACAATGACATATTTTCAAAACATAACAAAAAATATTTCAGGAGTTACTCAGCGAAATAGAACAATTGTTTAATTTTTCCTAATTAGGAGTAGAGGTTTACCCGTACTTTTCGAATTTTCGAAAATTATCTAGAGCTCAAGAACTAATACAAAAAGTTTTTTAGATTTAACAGGTGTAATAGTTAGCTTAGAGTAGCAAATAAATTGACACGGATTTATTTAGTGGTAAGATAAATATTTTAGGAGTTACATAGTATGATTTTGAATACAAAAAAATAAAAAAATAAATTGTTGAGTGACCAAACGGACCAATAGAAATGGGGGATTACTGGAATATCAAGTGCGGTTATAAAAAGTATTTTCGCTGCAGCTGGTCTGTTTAGTTCAGTGCAATGAAACGCAATATAGATTTTTTTTTATAAGAAAAAAACGTTGTAAACACGTTGATGATCCTTAAACATGAGAAATTCAAATGAAAAACCCTATCAACTGCAAAACTGGGGACTTTGCGTAGTTTAAGTAGCTCCTGTGTGTGTGACTTGAATTTCAGCCTAAGCACGGCTTAAACCGGTTGATTCCTTCTTCTTGACTTTATGAAAGAAGTTTATTTTTTCAAAGATCTTTTAGTTGATAGTAGTTATTTATTCCAAAAAAATTATATATATATATTTCTAAAGGTTTTTAAATTTTCTATATGATGTGTTCATCTTGAGCTATGCATTCATTATGTTTGTAATTTTGAAATAGATTTTTAAATACGTTCAAACTTTTGGTGTCAGAGTCCCTGAAACAGTTAGCCAGTTCTGTATAATTCTGCTATCTACCGGCTCATTCTCAAACTTCATTCAGTACATCAAGTTCAGGGCGCAAGGAGCGCTGCTGTCGTCCTTCCCTCAATACAGCCTTCTGCACTCTCCTTTTTGCACATTTTTCATGTAATCTCTGGATTATATACTCTCCAGATTCGTTGTAATTACAAAATTACTGAAAACCAAATTGAGCCAATAAAAAAATGCCCACTTTCCCACAAATTTCAGAATTATTTCTTGTTACTGTACAAAAACAAAATGATCACTACCGAAGGGCCTCACCTGTTGTTTATAAGACAAAGTTTACTGATAATGAGATATATTTCAGTTAGATACTGTTGGTTTCCTATGTAAATCTTGGTTTTTCTAGAGGCCACTGATGGAATTAACGGACGTTAATCCAGGTCTACTATGAATCCATGAAGGCTTTTTGCGTATGAGAATACACTACCAAGCTTAACTCGGTTATTCATATGAAATAGCTAAAGGAAAGCTGTCTTAAAATAATGAAATTAATTATTGTACATAGCAAAACAATATGGGGCACTCACAACATATGATCTAGAAAAGTCTGATATTATGAAAACTGGAACGGCAGCTAAGTATATATTCTAGCTAAAACCGGTGTCCTATCATGGTTCGAATCTATCTTTCTTACAGGAATTCACCAAGCCACAGACGCCTTCGGGACAAGCCAGATCCCGAGCCTCTGAATCTCGGGGCTACTGAACCACTACCAAGGAGACAATAACTGCTTTTATCTCCACCCCTCAAATACAGTTTACAGATGTCTATTTCATGTCAATAACCTTTGACTTCAAAGTACATTATCTGACACTATTGGGAGAATGACAAAGAAGCATAATTAGCACAATTTCGGAGATTATTCTCCAATATATCGAAGTTACCTCTATTAGCTGTTTTTCTTTGACTTCTTAAAGAACCATGAACAATGATACAGCATTTCTTCTAGTACTGTGCTATCTCAATAGATCCCTGTTAAATTTTGGTACACGCTTAGTTCTAAATAAATAATTCTTCGTTCGTTGATTGTACATCATCTCCATCTAATAAATCATATACAATATTTGGTGAAAAATAATAAAGTGCATGAAGTGATAAAAGTACCTCATTTAGATATTTTTATATTACTATCATACCTTCTATTATCCGTCTTCATTGGTTTCTGCAAACCATCTTCTGTTGGTGAGCGCTTTCGGACATTGTCCATCTTCTTGGCCGAATTCATGTGACAGTTGAATACAGACAGTGACAGTGAACACATGTATTCGGCCAAGAAGATGGACAATGTCCGAAAGCGCTCGCCTACAGAAGATGGTTTGCAGAAACCAATGATGACGGATAATAGAAGGTATGATAGTTGTATATTCATTGGTTGTGAAAATAACCTTTTAGATTATTTATATATTATATTATTATATATGGCTCCATTTAGATATTTATTGATTTTATATATTTAAGCTATATAATCGTAAACTTATAAAATAATTGTAATTTTTTTTTGCTCGGATAAATGTTTATTGTTAGTCTACGGGGCGATGAACTATTTCTACTTTGTTTATTTGAATCGTACAAGGACCTAGAATAAAATTGTATTATCTCAGCAGAGAATCGAACCCGGGCCTCTCACTCAGGGGTGGGTGCGCAACCAATATCTACTTTATGTCTAGTGAGTTGCGATAAAATCTCCTAGCTGAGAAAAACACTCCAATTAACAGCTGTTGAGCCGGGTCCCGCGGAGTTCTGAAATCGATTCTGATTTAGGGTCAGTGCTCTTCGCCCTGGAGTGCTGTCTGCAAGAGATTCCGTATGCATATGTATTAACATATTCATATGAATGAGGCCTTGCACGTCATTGACTATATGAGCCTCTGGGCCTCGACTGTCCCTTTCATATAACCCGCTCTCCTGAAATGGCCATTCCGGTGCGGTTAATAATCCCAACACTTACTTTTTATATCAAAAGGATAACAGGTTTTGTTAAGAATGGCTCCATTTTATACAACCAGCTTTGCATATAAATGATCTTAGGTTTGCTTCCTAATAGCTAGGTTAGTAATGCTTTCAATGCCTAAAAAACTCCAAATAAAAGTTCATTGAATTCTCAATTTGTTTTTTTAGAGCGTGTTACAGATAGATAAGTTTTATAAAAATCCATCATATAGGAGTTTCATGAAAATAAGTTCATTTATTTTGTTTTATTAACGATTTAATTGTATAAGAATAAATTTTGCAAACAGAAAATAGGAATTAGAAGAAAACCAGCTGGTGCAGACCAACTGTATGAAAAGTTGAGAGAGCTCAAGCCTCAAAGTTAGTATTATAAATTTTTTCTCTATTGATACTTTTTGTAAATGTTTATAAATACATACAATCTAGAATATGAGTTTATAGCAAGATAAGTAAACAACCAATTATTCGCACTATTTTTAAATTCTAGCTGAGCGCTTTCAAGGTCAAATGCCTCATCTTCAAGGTCCAGAAATCCACTGCATATAATTAATAATTAAGAATTAGTTATTTTATTATCTATTATAAATATATGGTTGGAGGCTGGTTGGCCGTGGAACATTATGCTGAAGAAATTATTCAGGGTTACGGCTAGGATCTGAAAAATAAAATACTTCAAAATTATTAGGTAATTATTTTATTATTGGCAGTGTTTCGACTTCACTTGTAAATCATCATCAGGGCTGAAATATGATACACACAATTGCACTTATAGAATTATAGATTGGAATGGACACACAGAGATGTGGTCTGTCCACGTCATGTGACAGAAATTGATATACAGAATAAATTCAAAATTTAATTATACAAGTATGAAAAAATAAATTAACTTTGTGAGTACCGATAATGATGAATTGAGAGATTTCCGAGGGTGGTTTATAGTCACATCTCAGAGTGCAGAACTAAACTGAGAGACAGCCGACGACTGGGGAGGTTGGAGGGTGTTCAAAAGTTGGTAACAATGGTCGGATTATTGCTTTCAAAGGAAAGATTGGAAAGGGGATTGTTTACCTGAATATTTCGGTTGAATTTTGCGGCAAATATTACAATGAACTGAGGGATGATTTTATATAACAAATACTTTGTAATGTAAGTTAAAATCAATCAATAAATAACCACACACACACATTAATCCTAACAGATTAATGCCTCAAACTCAGGAGATCCGTTTGGGTCTAGCAATCCTGACGCTGCAGGTTTAAATCCCGCCCTTAGCAAACTTTTATGTATAAATAAAAGCTTGTCCTGAGCCAATAGAATAGGGTGGCAATCTGTAGTTATCCATGACCCTGAGGCTCCAAAAAGAAAAAAAAAGTTATTATTCATTAAATGATAATAGATGAAACCAGGCACAAGAAATTGAAAGAGCATGTGGATGTAAATTGAAGCTGATTAGAAGCTGAAGTGAAAATCGATTTTAGTTGGACTAAAGGTCAAAGGAAATGCATTAGACTTGATGAACCATTTCTCTGTGCAAAACTGTGTTTAATCTTTTTTTTTTTTTTTCTTTTTTTTTTTTTGTAGAAATGAAGTATCGTTGCTCTTTGAAAGTTATTTTAAAATTCTGGATTCAGGTAAACTTCTAATTTTAATGCTTATACCATATTTTAAAAAAAAAGAAAGACGATCTTTTTTATAGTATAATTAATATTTTGTATTTGGTCATCAAGAACGGAAAAATATCTCATAGAATACCCAAAATATTGTCATTAGGATGAATTACATTTTTTTGAGTCTTCCAAAATTAGAATGCTTAGAAATTCCCTCAGGAGTTCTTGTGCGGTGAACTTTTTCCAAGGTGACGTGGTACGGGAGTACACTCAGAGGGAGGTTCTTTTTAGGGATCACGTGACTACGAATTACAGGCGAATAGGAAGACATCACGAACAGGTGGAGAATCCCCATCCGACGTGAAGGGAAGGACGATCCATAGTGAATTGTCCGATTACTCAAGGAGATAATGGACTTCCCTCTGGCTTCTTGTGGCTCCAGGACTCCAGGAGTGTGACAGTGCCCTGAAGAGAATGAGATAGGTTTGTAGTGAGTCAACCCTTGAGAGTGAGAAAAAAAGTTGCTCTTCACCAAAGTTATTTCATTTCTTTTTTTTTTTTTAAAGTCTGTGCGACAGACGTCGGCTCCTTCAAGTAATTTCCGCTTTTTATCTCCGGCTTTTCAGCTCAATCTCCGGATAATAAATTTTCTTGAAGCTATCGTTAGGTCACTTTAGAAATTATTATGGATGTCATGCCTTAATAATTGTTAGAATCATTAAAAATCACTCTAAAATTGATTACAGCTTTTATTGATCAGAAGTAAGGGAGGAGAGTGGAGACGATTCCTTGATCCCTGCCGTAAAATTTAAATTCTTTATCAGATTTAAATCCTAGAACTAAGCCACTAGTACTACTTTTACAGTATTATTGTTAGCTAGTTAATGTTTTCTCTGCAATGAGGGATTAATTCTCAGAAATGAAATTAACATGCATATTGTGTGTGTGTGTGAGTGTGCGTGTGTGTGTGTGTGTGTGTGTGTGTGAGTGTGTGTGTGTGTGTGTGTGTGTGTGCGTGCGTGCGTGCGTGCGTGCGTGTGTGTGTGTGTGTGTGTGTGTGTGTGTGTGTGTGTGTGTGTGTGTGTGTGTGTGTGTGTGTGTGTGTGTGTGTGTGTGTGTGTGTGTGTGTGTGTGTGTGTGTGTGTGTGTGTGTGTGTGTGTGTGTGTGTGTGTGTGTGTGTGTGTGTGTGTGTGTGTGTGTGTGTGTGTGTGTGTGTGTGTGTGTGTGTGTGTGTGTGTGTGTGTGTGTGTGTGTGTGTGTGTGTGTGTGTGTGTGTGTGTGTGTGTGTGTGTGTGTGTGTGTGTGTGTGTGTGTGTGTGTGTGTGTGTGTGTGTGTGTGTGTGTGTGTGTGTGTGTGTGTGTGTGTGTGTGTGTGTGTGTGTGTGTGTGTGTGTGTGTGTGTGTGTGTGTGTGTGTGTGTGTGTGTGTGTGTGTGTGTGTGTGTGTGTGTGTGTGTGTGTGTGTGTGTGTGTGTGTGTGTGTGTGTGTGTGTGTGTGTGTGTGTGTGTGNTAATAATTTAATAAATAAATAAAGTTTACCCAATCCCTGGGTGATCTCTCGATCAATTATTAAAAATCAAATCAATGCGACCTGCACACGAAGGTAATCAATATGGGATCTCACAGTATTAATGAAATACAAAATGTAACAACCACATTACAATCAGTAAGTGGTATATGAACATTATAAATTACTCTCAATTAGTCATAAACCTCATTAAAAAAGGCGGGAAAGACACATTTATTTATTTTTTTAAAAAGTAATATCCCGAGGGGTTTCATTTTACCCTGAACACCTTTCTAATTATCGGATATTCCTTCAGTTTTCCTGAAAGTCTATGTGAAATTTTATACTTATCAACTCTCAGAAGATTAAAAAAAAACCCTCTATATAAGGCGTTCTTCAAGGTTCAATATTGTCGCCACACTTATACATTATTCACAGATGATATCCCACCTAACCAAGAAACACTACTCTCATAGTCACACATGAAATCCATATACACGCATCACACCGATCTATTCATAAACGGTTTAACTTCTGGAAAACAGGAATAAATCGTGCAAAATCTCAATGCGTAACATTTACAATGAGATGTGAAACATGGTTCCCAGTTTATATCAACAGTAACCCAATTCCACGGAAACTCACAATCAAATATTTAAGTTTTACCTGTAGTAAAGACTGGCAGTAGTCCACATACACATACATGGATACATGTAAATATCTCACGTAGAATCAATGTAGAATATCTCACGCAGGAACAAACACTTTACTCTCTCTTCCATCAAATATCAAATACACATATATTTAATAAAACCACAAGTTTACCAAACTATAAAAAAAAAACTCAATGTTTTAAGATAAATCCCCATCGCTATGAAATAGCCGAAATTAAATTGGAAGAAAGCATAAAACCCCATGAGAAGGACTAAAAGTTTATAACGTGCTTGAAATAAGAGAAATTTAGGACTGTAGTGGTTTTTAAACTATAAAATACAAATTCTTTCTTAGTTGGCAACAGCTTTATTATCTACGTGTATATATACATATATGGGTATTTGAAAAAGAAAATTGTTTAAAAATCGCAACATATTATTAAGTTAAAAGAGAGAGTTTGTTGACCGTAGATATTATTCTAAGATGATTTTAGTTGGGGTTCGGTCGAGGTAGATCCAAAAAAACACAAATAAAAAAATGTATTTTTTTAATGAAGGATTATCTGCCAACGTTTCGGCTTACATTGTAAGCCATCTTCAGGGCT
>KZ807513.1:141650-154002 GCA_000696205.2 Oncopeltus fasciatus | reverse complement strand
AAGAATAACAAAAACTAATTTATAAATTTATATAACATTTAATTGCCTAAATAATTGTTCAATAATAATTTAATATGATGAGAACTTTAAAATATTAAGTTTTAAAAAATAGGTCAATAAAGTGAAGAAATTCATTATTTCAACCGCCTTTTACAAACACTCAGCTGAAATCAACGAAAGAGATCGATTTAATCTTTACTAACGCTTTCTATAATTACTCAATTCTAGAATTGATTTTTCTTTAAGTAATTGGATTTGAATGATTCGAGGTTATCCTGGCTAAGAAATACATTTATATGTAGATTGATTGATCAAACCAGAGAATATGTTGATAAAATGATGTTTAGCAACCTATATATAATGGAATTCTTAATTTCAATAAAAATGTGAAACATATATATATAATAAATTTATAATAAAAATATTTATTTTGCCATTGGGTAACTAATTCTTATTTATACTCTTAGAACAGACTATTTATAGAAACACATTTTTGTTGGAGTAAGATTGGATTTTCACAGTTTGGTTTCAACTAAATCGGTAAGACACGATGGTAGAAACAAATAGAGTTAAATTATTCTTTGCAGCAAGAACTGTGCAAACTAAGCGAATTTTGTTACTGTTAATTTCTGAATGTTCATATTTTAACTTTTAACACAATTATTCAAACAGAAATGTTGCAAAATTTCGCTGTTTGGATTTCCTATCATATAATATGTTCATTTAGCATCATGTGTTTTTTTTTCGCATTTTAATTGCTATGCATAAAACCAAAAGACTAGAGTCAAATTTTGGGTTTCAAATAAATTCCCTGTCTTTAAAAAAACCTAGCTAATACACCTTAAAAAGGTATTTTTTATTTGCCTAAAGAACTCAAACCCATGAAGGCTTGTAATTAAAAAAATAATTTCTGATTTTTCTTTAGCACATCTAATAATATTCAAACTAAATATTTTAAAAATAAATAAAGTCCAATAATATTAAAACTAAAATATGTCATTAGAAGAAAAAAGTATTTTTTTAAATTAAATTCCTTTGAAGAACTAAGCTCTTTGAAAAAAAATGTTACACCATGACTTTAAAATAAATTGTTCAATATTTATATAGTGTGTTTGTTTTATTCGGTATAAGAATTTCAATTTAAAAAATGAAAGCTACTGTTATCGGTGTTCGGAACAAGTTCAAGATTGCTCTAACCATCTGTACCTCAGGGGGAATTGCTATTAAAAAATTTAGTTTATTTTATTATAAATAATATTATTTAAAGCAATTTATTCGTTACCTAAGGATTATAAAGGTCAACTCGAATTCCATGTTCATGATAGATGTCGAATAATCCGTCTGCTTTTCTAAATCGTTATTAATTTATGTAATAATAAAAAATAATGTAACAGCATCATTTTTATTATTAGGGTAATAAAAATTATATGACGCCAAAAATTGAGTAGAAAAGTAAGTAATTAATTTCTAAAAATTACAAAAATAAAGAAGAAAGGTGGGGCGAGAATGCTAAACCCAATGCAGCTCCTTCAAATTAAGTATTTTCTCTCCGAAATATGAATCAGAACAACATAATAGTCAGGAGGCTCTCTCTGACGTCATATCTTGAGAGAATAGGAAAGACAGAATAATATGGAATAAAGGAGTAAATAAATTAGATTGTGATAGCGGGACCGAAGGAATGAGAGAGAATGAAAAAGAGAAAGATAAGGCAAAAGCTTAATACCTATTTTTGGAATGAACAATGAAATGTGCGATAACGGAGAACGGATGTCAGAGAAAGGAAGAGAATACTTCTGAACAATGGAATATATATACACATACGTACGAGTTGGTGAGTGTGTTTGCCATGTTGAGGAGTGAGAGAGAGAAAGGATGCTTAGGAGTTCAGTAGAAGAGAGACAGCTTTAATTCTATAGAGCAGAGAGGACTGTTAGTCCATAGTCCGGGACAAAATGATTCTCTCTCTCTCTGAGGACAATGGCCACCTCCCTTTCGGGGGTGGAAGGGTGAGGGGGAAGTGGAAGGATGGCATTTGGAAAAAGAATATGGGGGTGAGTGGGGAGGTTATATCCCATTCTACCCTTTATAAGCCTCCGGACGACTCTTAGTACAATTCCACCCCCGCGCTTCCACAACACCGCCATCTTCAACCGCACTAAGGGTGGACGTGAATCAAAGGCTGGAGGCGCATTCACTCCTCAAAGGTCACCGAGTCATCACCTTAGGTATAGGGTTATTTTTGGTAACTCTCAAGGTTATAATCGTAACTGATTGATTCTTTAATGTATGAACCTTCAAAGGTAAATATTTGGTAAATCATTTGACATTATTCTTAATTAAAAAAGTAAAAGAAAACATTTTAATATGTACAATTAAATGAAATATGTAATATATATTATTAATTAATTCATTTTATTTTTATTGAGAACATTTAAAATTAATTTTAATTCTAGACACATTCTTATCAATTATTTTAGCTGATTTGAGTTTGTGACGCTTAAATTTGATGTACTGATGTGTTCACGTTTCCTTAAGAAAAATCTAATAATTACAAAGAATATATTAAATAAGTGGCACTGAAAAAAGGAGGTTTTTTTATATTTATAATTTTAGAAGAAGTAATGTGGTCGTGTTTTTCTGTGAAATGGCTCGTCAATAATTTTCACCATGTCGAATAACGCTAGCACTTTCATACAAGCAAAACGTAGGTAAGTACACAGATCTTCGGGACACCGAGTTACATTTATCCTTTATTGTCCCCAATAAATTACATTTAATACAGATAAAAGCCCTCACGTATCCCGATATAGTACGTTCATTGTGTTCAGATATCACTGCTCGTGCAAAGTATTAAAACATATTTTTTTTTTTTTTTTTTGGAATTGGTAAATCAATTTTTAAGTATATTTCTGAAAAAACAAACTTCTTTTAAAGTTTACAAGTGGCCGATACAAATACATACAAAACAATTGATTTTATTTAGCATGCCTGTTATAATTTAAGTTTTTGTTTTAAAAACCCTTGAGAGGTTTAGGGTAGAGACTTAATTAATTAATATTTGAATCCATCTTTCACAGGTACCTTTACTCCAAGACTGCCGGCCGACTCATTGCCCAAAGCACCACAATGCCCTAGTACATAAGTACATTTCTACAACAGAAATCCAAAAACAGTTCATATTTCATTCCTTTTAAAATCAATTTCCGCCAACCGTGAAGATTATGGAAATATTAATCTGGTTTTTTTGCCAGAATTAAAGTCTATTTGTTACTTTTTCAAACTTTCAAACACGTTTATTTTATATCCAGCATATCATTTTATGTATGTTTTATGTAGATAGTCCTCTCGAATATAAAAAATAGAACACAACTTAGGGTATCCAAAAACGATAGATTGACAATTCTCAAAAAAAAAATTTATGACTAAGTTTAAAAAAATAAAATTCATCTTGTCATTAGAACTTGCAACTAGTTGCAAAACTACATGAATCCGAAAACAAACAAAAACGCGCACAAAACGATGTATTTGGCATGAATTATATTTTCTAAGGTGACTCTAGAGCATAGAGTAATTCAATTTAAAATGAAATAAGAATTTCTTGTTTTTTAAATTTTTATTAAAAATATTACGAATACAACACAATTGTGCAGATTATTTAAACATTTATCTGTGAGTATGAGATTTTTGATTATTGATTTTAATTTATACTACTAAACATTTGTTACATAAAATCATTAAGTATAATTTTTATTGAATTATAAATAAATAAAGCTATTTTGGGGTTATTCTCATACAATTTTTTTGGAAATACCTGCTATACACCAAAAATTAAAGCCTCTCAAATGGACTCCTTATGGTTTGTAAAGTATAATTATTCATGATTCACGATAGTGAGGAATTCGCTTTGTTTATCCAGCTTAGTTTTCTGTTAAGAAAAACGTGTCATTAAAAACCTATTTTCATGCTTAAGATTTAAAGAAAAATTAAATATAATTAAAATATCACTATTGCTGAAATAAATAAATAATGTATATTTCATATTTTTACCCTAATATATTTATGTAGTTTAATAATACTGGGGTGTTTCATTGGGGCGAGGGGGATGGGAGACAAATTGAGAAAAATGATTCCTCATCCATCATCCTCCATTAAGAATGACGGCTTTTCGTGGGATTATATCTAGCAGTTTTCTTTATGTATCAGATAAATATTTAACAGGATTTCCCGTCAACATCATCACATTCTCCCTAAATTCCACTCGTGGGGATTCCATTTACATTTCATGGGCGTAAATAAATTTACACTGTTATCGCAGGCAAATATTTTTATTATCTCCTTAATTTTAAGGTATTATTTTATAATTTCAAAATTAGTTGGGCGAATGTCACATAACATAAAATTATTAAGCACAGTAAAGCTAAGACATTGTAAAATAGATTAAACTAATTTAAATATTTAACAATATGACCAACAAATACTTTAAAATAATAAATTATATAACCTACGTTTTGATCATGTGAGCTACTATTTATTCGCTTTTACATAAAGAATTTGTTCAAAAAGAGAGTTTGTTGACCGTAGATATTATTCTAAGATGATTTTAGTTGGGGTTCGGTCAAGGTAGATCCAAAAAACACAAATATAAAAAATGTATTTTTTAATAAAGGATTATCTGCCAACGTTTCGGCTTACATTGTAAGCCATCTTCAGGGCTATCATGAAGATGAGAGAGGACGTCTTGTCCCTAGGTTCACATTTCCATGACTGAAATGGAATTGTGAACCTAGGGACAATTCAATTTCAGTCATGGAAATGTGAACCTAGGGACAAGACGTCCTCTCTCATCTTCATGATAGCCCTGAAGATGGCTTACAATGTAAGCCGAAACGTTGGCAGATAATCCTTCATTAAAAAAATACATTTCTTTATTTGTGTTTTTTTGGATCTACCTCGACCGAACCCCAACTAAAATCATCTTAGAATAAAGAATTTGTATTATTCAAATCATGATGATAATTGTGGTTCCCTCCGGGATCTTGCAAGTTTCTAAGTTATGTTATTTTGTTTCTTTTATCTAACAACTTGACAAATCTATATATTTATATCTCTATATAGATTTTCTCCTATGGAGAAAAGACCATATAAATTACTTATACTCTACCAATATCTTCAATATTTGTTTATTGCGTATAATTCTTTACATGTATCAATTAAGTCTCATAGGCCTGATTGTCTTTCATCCCAACCCAATGAAATTCAGAAAAAAATAAGGCTTGTGTGAAAGCTGAACAGTTCATCTTCTGCTAAGAAACAATTTAAAAATATTTCAGGCAATTGAAAAAGTTTAAAGATAGATTAAATTGAAGAGGAGATCATCGTATCAGACCGTATTATGAAATATAATTTTTTAATATCTTCTTAATTTTAAGGCATTAGTTTATAGTTTCACAATTAGTTGAGACACATAAAACATTTTTTAACAAATTTGTATAAAGACACAGTATGGTAACATAAAACTATTAATTAAATTTAATTTGGTAACAATATTAGCAATATTTCGGCTATTTTTTGCCATTTTTTACTTAGATTAATTTAATATATAAAGCATTGAATATTTTAAATAGAAATGAAATATATATTTATTATTAAATAAACATATATTCCTCGAGCAAAATACAAATTTAATTTATTAAAATGTACTTAATAATTTAATTAAGAAAAGAGTATATCCTTAAAACTTCATTAGGATAGACTTATATTCGTATATTAAAAAGATTAACTTTTTTTTTTTTTTTCAAGACCATGTCCTTCAAATATAAAATAGAAATATATATTAACCGTAATACCATTGTGGTTATGAAATGAATACATCCCCGTCTTATTCCCATCGGATCAGTCAATGAAGAAGAATTGGGAAAGGAATTAGTATGATAGGAATAATAATGATAATATCTCAGAATAAACCGGATTCTGATCTTCGATAAACTAATATCCGATTAGTTCTGTGAGATGGCGTATTGGAATTATTGGTAAATGGCAATATAATTTACCCTATACACACTTTGACGTCATAACTTTGATCTCTAACGGAGTTCTTCTCTTGGAAGTTCGAGAAGCCATAGACCTGATCGCATCAAGAGTTAAAATAGTTAAGTTCCGAACTGACAGTAATCCCAATAGGCCAGCAATAGCAGGAAACTCCACGCTGTCAAACGGGGAAACTCTATTATCTATTTATATGCAACATTATGCTTTATTTTAATACATCAATGTTTTATTAAACTTATTGTTTATTATAAATATGATTCCTTATACCATGGGAGTCTCAGGAATATTCATATGTTCTGTCTTCTGTTTCCAATCGACTTTAGATTTACGATCTAATTAAAAAATTATATTTAAAGTTACCTTTGCATAGGAAAAAAAATTTTTTTTTCATAAATTAATAAAATTTAACTATGTACGAGGTAGCTAGCGTCGCATTCTTTATAAATACTAAATACTCTTCATTAGTTAATATATAATTAATAAATCAAGGTAAATTCTTCAAAATCACTAGCTCCTTCAATAAATTTCATAATTCAATACTCGGGATGTCAGGTTAGCCAAAAGGATCCATGCCAGGAAAGAAAAGCTTGCCCAGAACCATGATGCTTAGAATAGAGTGGTTGCATATTAATAGCTTCTCCCTTCATGACCTAAGTATTTGAGAAGAAATTTAAAATAAAAACCAAAAGGATTTATTACTCATTAGCTATTTGTATTAACTTTTTAAACTTCTAAATACTAATTCTATTCCCTCAGAACTATTTCATCAATAGAGTTTTATTGAAATAAATTATTATGTTTCTTTAAGCCTTTTTGAGCCAAATGACTTAGTTTTAATACTACCTGTGCACATTTAGTTTTTTTTTTTTTCTTTCTGTGCTTTAATATTTTATGGTCCAGGGGATTAGAAGTGGGAACACCCAGCCCTAATTGGGTACCATTCTTCATTAGGGGAAAAATTGGGGCGGCCAGAACGTTGTATTGAGTGTGTATTACTTTTGTAACATTTTTCCTTCCTGGGCCTCTACAGCATCTTTAGAAATATATCTCTGTCTCTGATATATCAAAATTTTACATGTTTATTTATAAAACTACTATATTACTATGATTGTGTAAAATGAATTAAAGAACATTATAACTAGTCATAAAATATGTTGTTCACATAGGCAGATAGTTTTACATTTTATTTTAAAATAACTTGAAGGGAAGATTTGCTTCAAACGATGAAAGTATCCATTCAGCTTCAAAGATGCCATCAGAGTAAGTGCAAAATTTGTGCAAAAATCAAATTTTCGACACAGTTAAGTAAAATTTTCTAATTCATATGTAATAAATCAAGAATCACAGAATATAAGGATATGTAGGGAAATCTTCATTAAATATTTAAATTGCTGAAAATTTTTGTTGTTTAAGAATAACTTATTCTCCATATCAAGTAGAGGATGAATACACATTTAATGAAAGAAGTGCAAATTAATTACTCCCAAGCGTGTTGAAGTGAGAGACCCTGGAAGAAGGTTTTTTGGAACTCTAATAGCCCTGGAACATTAGTGGGTTGCTTCTGGAGCTGGAAAAGGATAATTTATGATTATTGCAGTTTTCTTTTGTGGAAGAGAGGTGTTTTATTCGAAAGGGGTGGGGGAAGAGCGATTACCAGCCGCAGGGCCACTGTTTTTTATCTTCCTGGGAACTTCAATACCATCCCCTGGAAAATAACTTTTGACTTTTCTTCTCCCTCCCCTCTCTCATTAATAATCTTTTTGTTTAGTTCTCCCTGGAAAGTTTCAGAGCCGTTGGATTTAACTCATTATATTGACATGATATATTTTCTTTCTATAAATTGTCACTTAGGAGAAACTAATATTTAATAAATGTATTGTCGTAAGTCATGCAGGTGCTTCTTAAACAAAGTAAATTTTCCAAGTTTTAATAAAAATGGTAATTTTTCTTTTCTTAATTCTTCTTTCTTTGATACCGGTTCATATGATCCAGATGATCACTGCAGTGCCCTTGGAAACGTCCAGCTCTAATAAGGAACCATTCTTCATTGTGTAAAAAAAAAAAATCAGGCGGTATGGCATGGTTGACGAATAAATATATGCTTACTGTTAATTAGGTAAATAATCTAAAGGGTTATTATTATTTCTACCACCAATGAATATAGAACTCTCATACCTTCTATTATCCGCCTTCATTGGTTTCTGCAAACCATCTTCTGTTGGCGAGCGCTTTCGGATATTGTCCATCTTCTGGCCGAATCCATACGTTCACTGTCACGGTCCGTTTTCAACTGTTAATGTTTATATAGCCAACAGCAGGACTGGTTTGAAATATATATATATATATATATATATTAAGATGCTCTAGTAAACGTAAAATTTAAAATTTACGAAGTTTACATAGAAATATTAGCTTTCGAACAACAGTTCATCATACAACATTATGTTTTCATTTATAGATGAAATGGATGAAATAGCATAAAAATTATAAATAATTCTCGTGTCCTTTTTACATTAAATCATACATAAACCTCTTCAAATTAGCTTTTATAAACGAATTAAGATTAAAATGTAAAAGAATGCATGCAAGTAATGATATATAGACGAAGCGATATTGATAATAAGCAATGTGACGATGCCCAAAATAAACTTTTTCGTTATATTTTTTAAAATAAATTTGCATGAAAGTAGTTTTGGAAATTTATTATATTTTATACTATGGGATGTTGGTTGACATTTGTCAATTAGGAGAAGGTGATATTCGGGGGTCGCTCAATGGTTTATTATTAAATAAAAAGAAATTTGTTAACCAAAAGTGTTTTTATTTTTACCAATGTTTTGGCCGAAATTTCAGGCCATCTTCAATGCTATGGAATGTAGTGAGTCAGAAATAGCGAGTTCTAACCCATGCTAGGGTACTCAAAATTTTAGAATACAAGGAATTAAATTACTCTTCATAGAGTAAATCAAACTAAAAAAAAAACAAAAAAAAAAACACGAATTTGTTTAGGGATACCCTAAACTGTCAAATGTGAGTATAAACTTTTATTTAAGTGTAGCAGATTTAATACTTTTCACTGAACCCGTAGCAAAAAAAAAAATTTAAACTGTTATGGATCGAAAATTTGGTAACCTTTTTTTTATTAGCGGAAGAAGTGGAAGAAGAATTATTATAACCCATATCCGCTGACAGTAAATTCACACACTCACAAATATACCAGGTATGCAAGTTTAAAATGTTTTAATTCCAATAGAATGCGCTCTTAGCCTATTGAAGGATTTGCTTATCTCTAAACGCTATTTTGTTTGTTAGTCATTTGTTTACAAAAGTCAGTTGTTTTTAAGTCGTTTACGTGGACGTATCATACCTTTCTTTGGTGTTAAAAATGTCTAATTTTAAGCCAAATAAAGAGCATTTGCGGCATGTCATGATTTTCTTATTTAATCAAAAGAAAAAGGCATCTGAATGTCATCGAATTTTTGTTGAGACTTATGGCGATCTTGCTCCAACCGTCAAGACATGTGAACGTTGGTTTCAACGTTTCAAACGTGGTGATTTTGATGTTACTGATCAAAAACGAGAAAATCGACCAAANATGGTATATATTTGTGGAAATTGTGTTTCCTGTCTTTCACTTGTAAAAAAAAAATTCCAGCTTACTTTTTATGTTTTTTGGAAGCGAAAGGGATGAAAAAGTATCAACTGTAATCTTCTCGAAAATAAAACAATAACCGCCAAAAAATATTATGTCCTATGGCAAATTGTATCCGGAAATTGAAAAAAAAATGACAGTCCTCCTTACAAATAAATTTCGTTATATGATGATATATGATATTTATCCAATGCACCTAATTTATTTAAATTTTTCATATCAAACAACCCTAAGAGAGATAATTTTTTTCCTAGTAACCAAATATATTCATCTTAAATTTCGATAAGCGTAATATTTGTCTTGTTAAAAATTAAGAAAATAAATAGTTCTATCAACTTCCAAGTCCGGATAATTTATAACGAAACATTAGCCTTAGAGTGTATGCTAGAAATTTTCATCTATTTAGGAGGTATATATATATATATATAAATTTGCATGTAAACTCTATAACACGAATACATACTTTCGTGCCTGATAATATTATTAAATTGTTGAATGTAACAAACTCCGACTATAAGAAGATTACAAATACAATGCATTTAGCGGCTTTTACATTAGAACAATTATATTAGTTCGGCCAAACACATAATAGTTATTATAATTTTAAAGTTATCATGAAGAGAATTGGCAAGTGTCAGTTGTTATTCTTTATTTTCAGTTATTCTAGTGACATTTAAATTAACATTTCACGCGTAGTTAAAATTACATGTATATCATTAATTTTAATGTTGGCAATAATGGTCTCTAAATACAAAAATATTTAGAAATTATCTGATTTAGTAGACCATTTTTGCTTACTTCATGTACAAACCGAATTAGGGAGCACCACTAATCACAAACTGCTGATACTTCAACAATGTACGATTACATTGTTTTAGTTTATTTATTTAGTTTCTTGTATTGGAAACAATTTAAGGAGTGATTTTATAACCTTGATCTTTCCAGAATTGTATATACCATATAAATATGCAGAAAAAAAAATCTCAGCCGGGGATCGAATCCGAGTCCCCCACTAGGTAGATGCGCTAACCAACTGCACCCAACGAGGGAATTGAGAATAATTTCTAGTTCCCGGCACTTCACTTCTCTCCGAGCCTGACAGCCAATATATCGTCTTGTACTCGGGGGAACTAAAATTGTTGGATAGTGGGGGACCCGGATTCGATCTCCGACTGAGGTAGAAGAAATTCAAAATGGACGCCTGCTCTTGTCTTGACAACAGTAAATCTTTCCAGAGTTGCATATTTATGAGAACCCACCAATCAAACTGTATCTTGTGTCCATCTGGGACCCTGCACGTTTCTAAGTTATGTTATTTTCTTTCATTTATCTAACAACTTGACATATCTTTTAATTTACCTTACAGAGTTTATCGTTTTAATGTTGCGAGGTAATCACTATCCTTATGTCATACCCATATCTGAGAGATACCTAAGTATGAGTGGTAAACCCTTAAAAGCAAGATATAAAACAATCTAAATTGCTTTAATAATATCTAGTAAACGTAAAATTTAAAATTTACGAAGTTTACATAGAAATATTAGCTTTCGAACAACAGTTCATCATACAACATTATGTTTTCATTTATAGATGAAATGGATGAAATAGCATAAAAATTATAAATAATTCTCGTGTCCTTTTTACATTAAATCATACATAAACCTCTTCAAATTAGCTTTTATAAACGAATTAAGATTAAAATGTAAAAGAATGCATGCAAGTAATGATATATAGACGAAGCGATATTGATAATAAGCAATGTGACGATGCCCAAAATAAACTTTTTCGTTATATTTTTTAAAATAAATTTGCATGAAAGTAGTTTTGGAAATTTATTATATTTTATACTATGGGATGTTGGTTGACATTTGTCAATTAGGAGAAGGTGATATTCGGGGGTCGCTCAATGGTTTATTATTAAATAAAAAGAAATTTGTTAACCAAAAGTGTTTTTATTTTTACCAATGTTTTGGCCGAAATTTCAGGCCATCTTCAATGCTATGGAATGTAGTGAGTCAGAAATAGCGAGTTCTAACCCATGCTAGGGTACTCAAAATTTTAGAATACAAGGAATTAAATTACTCTTCATAGAGTAAATCAAACTAAAAAAAAAACAAAAAAAAAAACACGAATTTGTTTAGGGATACCCTAAACTGTCAAATGTGAGTATAAACTTTTATTTAAGTGTAGCAGATTTAATACTTTTCACTGAACCCGTAGCAAAAAAAAAAATTTAAACTGTTATGGATCGAAAATTTGGTAACCTTTTTTTTATTAGCGGAAGAAGTGGAAGAAGAATTATTATAACCCATATCCGCTGACAGTAAATTCACACACTCACAAATATACCAGGTATGCAAGTTTAAAATGTTTTAATTCCAATAGAATGCGCTCTTAGCCTATTGAAGGATTTGCTTATCTCTAAACGCTATTTTGTTTGTTAGTCATTTGTTTACAAAAGTCAGTTGTTTTTATGTCGTTTACGTGGACGTATCATACCTTTCTTTGGTGTTAAAAATGTCTAATTTTAAGCCAAATAAAGAGCATTTGCGGCATGTCATGATTTTCTTATTTAATCAAAAGAAAAAGGCATCTGAATGTCATCGAATTTTTGTTGAGACTTATGGCGATCTTGCTCCAACCGTCAAG
>KZ807513.1:117457-141349 GCA_000696205.2 Oncopeltus fasciatus | reverse complement strand
TATTTAATTATAAATATAAATTAAATTTTTCCTTGAAATCAAATTATGGGGAGGGGTAGTTTATAGTGTGACTTGAATGAATAATTATTAATATGATCAATATACTTATAAGAATGTTTGCCAAATACTGCAAAAACTTTACAAAACTGCATCATAAGGCTTATTATCATATTTTATGATTAAGTAGGGCGGTTAATCACCTCTCGCCACCACTTACTATCAGATCGGCTTAATACCGTTTTTAAGAACATTAGCTTATATCTAAAATATTAATTTGGTTGTGGTTTATTATCTCACGTAAATTTTAAACAATTAATCCAGGTAAATAATCTAAAAGGTTATTATGACTTCCAATGAATATAGAACTATCATACATTCTACTATCCGTGTTCATTGGTTTCTGCAAACTATCTTCTGTTGGCGAGCGCTTTCGGACATTGTCCATCCTCGTGGCCGAATACATTGTCACTGTCACTGTCAGTAAACACATGTATTCGGCCAGAAGATGGACAATGTCCGAAAGCGCTCGCCAACAGAAGATGGTTCGCAGAAACCTATGAAGACGGATAATAGAAGATATGATAATTAATCCAAGTTCGATTCCTGGCAGGGACAGATAGGTTTTTTATTCTATTCCCTCGCAATAATTGTTTAAAATTAGCTTATATCTTTGTCCTTATCTTAGGTTTTGAATTTTTTCTTATATATATATCTTACTTAATGAAATATGCGGAATCTAGATAGTTTATGCAGCTTCCTGCGTGTCGAAATTATATTAGTTTCTTTAAGTTAAGTAACTAAACAGGACTAGACTCTAAGTAGCTGGCTAAGTTTACACAGCACCTGCGTGAGGGATACTTATTTCTATGTGTATGGTACTGGTACCTTTTGAAATCCCCCTTTAACCATTTCCCATTTGCTTTCTATCCGCAGAAAGAAGATGCTTCCAGCTGTGGTGTTGCTGACGGCGGTGCTCCAACCTGCTCTGGGTTGGGGAGGACTGTTCAACAGGTTCTCGCCAGAGATGCTCTCCAATCTCGGCTACGGTGGGCATGGCACGTCCCTCAGGGTCCAGCCCTTCCTCCAGGTCAGTCTTATACTCATGTTTGTCCACCAAATGTGTTCATCTCACCTAACGTACTTCTGCATTGCGGATCGCTTACAAATTTCTTCAGCCGTCCTTTAAATAAAATAATCCTTCAAACTAAATAATTCAGTTATGAATATGTTAGATGTTCACGTAGGCTTCGACGGTCGTCAGATGTATTTACCGTTCCTTCTTCCGGGTTGGACCGGGTCAAGTTGTTGGTAGTTGCCGAGCTTTCGCACATCATGTGATGGCTTCTTCAGGGCTGAAAAGAGAATGAGAGTTGTAAAAGAGAGATTTTTAAAAATTCAGGTGGTATATAATTACCATGTTTTATACACATACACATGTGTATAATCCTGGCACGGTCTGGTCCTTGGGCGAAGCCTGCCTTCCCATTGGTTGATACTGTGTTCTGGCGGCTGGTCTCTGGAGTAGTCATGTAGCTGGTCACTGATTGGTTGGATCCTCTTGTCAATTAGCGCTGGTTTCCAGTTTTTGCTCAATCTGTATCCGATTGAAAAAAAAAAAAATCTGGAAACCAGCGCTAATTGACAAAAGGATCCAACCAATCAGTGACCAGCTACCTGACTACTCCAGAGACCAGCCGCCAGAACACAGTATCAACCAAGGCATGCGAAAGCTCGGCAAATAACAACAATTTGACACGGTCCAACCCGGAAGAAGAAACGGTAAATACAAAAGTTATAAATATGATTGTTTATATGACTTTTTTGAGAAATAGTCTGTAAATCATGGTTTGCAGAAGTGACCTTATTCTTGCTTCCCTTTTCTACCGAACAAAACAGATGATTTGCCTGCTGAAAGAATTAGTTTGAAAATTTAATAAATAAAGCGAAATTAAAGGAATAGTACATTAGTCAATTATATTATTTAGAAACAGACAGAAACTTGCAGCTGTATGTAAATTATTGTTATTTGCAGGTAAAAATAATTTAATTTTAAAAACATCAACAGCTAAAGGAAGGTGGGTTTATTGCAAGACGATTCGAAGAAGATCAGGATTCCTGAAATAATTCAATACCATCTTTAATCCTCTAATAATAAATAAATTCGATCGCGCAAGAGATGCGTTAACTAAGTCCATAAATAAGGGTTGTGTTTACAAGCCGGAGAATTGCTGAGGTTGGGACGACTAAGGCTGGGTCTCGAATATTCCAGAGCAAAGAGTGTCTTAACGCTCATTCTTCTTCATTGCCTCCATAAACATATCACTTAACAAGAGTTTTTCGTACGAAATGTTAAGAAATGTAAATTTAGTTTTACACTTATCTAGATCAATAAACCTTTTCATAACACTAATTAATTAATATCAAGAAGTATACTTTTTTTTTCATACTCTAAAGCCCCTTACTTCTCATCCGGTTTCAGTCATATTTGAATTTTTAAAATATTTTGCAATATAAATTATAAATAAGTATATAAAAATAAGAGTGAGGGTTCACCTTAATTCTCAAATTTACACACTTAAATATGTTTCAAATATTCAAATTAAATATGCTCTGTTTGTAAACCCTGTTTTTTCTGACGTACTCATTCATTAATCTAAAAAAAAAAGTTAAATATCGAATATACTTTTGTGGGGACCAGAGCGCATACATATATGTATATATGTACATATACATATATTTGAAAAATATTATCAAAAGTCATGTCATGGTAACGTTTTTTCCTGCTCAGTGCATTGTTCCTCAGATAATTCTTCAAATTAATCTGTTGAAGCCTGAATCATATAAACCGAAAAGCCCCATTTAGTACTTACATTAGAAAATAATTTTTAGAATTCATAAATTATAAAATTATAAAATAAATTATATTTTCTTTAACTTCTTTTTCTTAAAGTATGCCTCCCAATTTAGTAAACAATTTAAATTGCCTTAACACCATTTAATGGATTAATACTCATTCCCTGTTTAAATCGAAGAATCACTTCAGGGGAATATCGCAAGTACACTTTTCTTAGATAATTTTAGTTGGGGTTCGGTCAAGGTAGAACAAAAAAAAAAAAAATACAAATTTAAAAAAAGTGTATTTTTTCAAAAGATTAACTGCCAATATTAAGGCTTACTATATAAGCCATCTTCAGGGCTGCCTATCATGAAGACGAGAGAGGACATCCTGTTCCTAAGTTCACATTTCCATCACTGAATAATAAGAATAATATCTACGGCCAAAAAAACTCTCCATACAAGTGCAAGTACATTTTTTTTTTCATATTTATTTTGAATGTAAGAAAATATGCTATCGGAGAATAGTTATCCGGTGTTTAATCATTATGATATCTCTGAAGATGACTAGTGCATACCAGACTTGGGCCAGAGCTATGGCCTGGACTGCTCACGTTCAAAGGAGAAAAACTTTGTACATTCTTGACGTGCATTGGAGAGGTTACAGCTCCTGTCGTAAAATGGTTACGTGCTGTTTCATTTCGTACCGTTATACTGATATTTTTTTTTTTTTTTTACTGCGAATTTCCTTGCAGCAAAGTTCAAGGTGTAAAAACTTGACGGGGGGGGGGGGGGATTGCAGTTGCTTGGAGTTTACTGCCCCTTTACTATTCACCCATAAAAATTTCACTGCATTCACCGAGAGTAATACCCAGACTTTACAATCTCTCTTACAATTTCTTATTTATTGTGTCTTTCTCTGGCTATTCCAACATATATGTGTGAAATAAAAAATTTGATATGCTCAATAAGGATGGCTAACTGCCTGGTATAGACCCTCATGACTGATATGGACATGGTAGATCGCAGAACTTTATTAAGAAAGATTGTTCGGGGCGCCGGGATAGCTCAGGGGATCCGCACGGGTCTCGCAATCCTGACGCTGCGGGTTCAAATCCCGCCCAGGTCAATCTTTTATTTATAATATAGAAGCTGGTCCGGAGCCATGGGTGTTAAAAAAGGGGTGGCAACCTGTAGATAGCCCCTCCCTCCAATGACCCTAAGTGGTTGCAAGGGAGGCTAACACAGCAAAAAAAAAAGAAAAAAAAAAAAGAAAGATTGTTCTGTGATTCTGTTTGGGGATTTGAATAAATAAAAACTAATTTGTAAACATAAAACTTTTTATTGTTGCCAATGTTTCGGGTTGAATTTTTAGCCTTCTTCGGGGGGATGAGGGTAATCGAGGGAAACAGTCTCCTGCTTTGGGATAGCTAAATCATGACAGGTCAAATTAGGTTTTATTTATTCAAATCCCAAGATAGACTCACCGACCAATGCTTTCCCTTAAATTACTTGTATTTTAATTTAATAAGTGTTTATAACGAAAATTGAATTTTTTAATATTTTTTCAAGTTAAATTTTGTCTTTTAAGGGAACAGAATAAAAAATCTAACAGTCCCAGCCAGGACTCGAACCTGGATCCCCTGCTATCCGGGCCGGGGCATTTTCCACTTATGCTACCGGGACATGTCTGATAAGTTATTAAATTCCCCGCACTAGTGTCGAGCGTCTAATAATTCCAAGGCCGACGAATATATCGTCTTATACTTATGAGACTTGTCTCGATAGCATAAATGGAAAATGCACCTGGCTGGGACAGTAAGATTTTTTATTTTGTTCCCTTGCACTAAAAATTCTTAAAATTTACATGGGATTAAATACCACAAATAAATAATATTTATAAAATTAAAATTTAAAAGTAAATAACGAAAGTCATTTAAACTGCTTGACAATGTCAGCTCCTCTAAGCAAAAGACGGTATATTCGTCGGCCTTGGATATTAGACTCTCGACACTAGAGCGGGGAATTTAATAACTTATCAGACTTGTCCCGGTAGCATAAATGTAAAATGCACCGGCCCGTATAGCAGGAGATCCAGGTTCAATTCCTGGCCGGGATTGTTAAATTTTTTATTATGTTTCCTTGCACTAAAAATTGCTAAATTTTGTCTATTAAACCAAAAGATTTGTATCTCCTAGCTGAAATCGCCACAGACTTGTCTCGGTAGTGTATATGGAAAACGCACCGGCCCGGACAGCAGGAGATCCAGGTTCGATTCCTGGCTGGGATAGCTAGATTTTTTATTCTGTTTCCTTGCACTAAAAATTGCTAAATGTTGTCTATTAAACCAAAAGATTTGTATCTTTTAGCTGAAATCGCCACTTATTTTTATTTGCTCATCAAAATTAATTTAAAGAGTAATTTTAGAGCAGCAATTTGGAGTAGGCAGTGTGAAATACTTCTTCAAAGTAGGCAATACACGGTAGGGCCGACTTCCATCAAGGGCCACAGTTCCAAAGGGTCAAGGGTGTTTTTATTAGCAATAAACTGCCCTTGCTGTTCCTCCTTCAGACCTGGGAGGGTCAGTAATCTTTTTTTTTATGACAGCAATCTTCTTAGATGGCCGATTTCATCCCCTAAAGAAGAGCTTTGGCCGTTGGAGCCAAACAAATACTCTTACCTTTAGACATTTCATGGTATATATTTGTGGAAATTGTGTTTCCTGTCTTTCACTTGTAAAAAAAAAATTCCAGCTTACTTTTTATGTTTTTTGGAAGCGAAAGGGATGAAAAAGTATCAACTGTAATCTTCTCGAAAATAAAACAATAACCGCCAAAAAATATTATGTCCTATGGCAAATTGTATCCGGAAATTGAAAAAAAAATGACAGTCCTCCTTACAAATAAATTTCGTTATATGATGATATATGATATTTATCCAATGCACCTAATTTATTTAAATTTTTCATATCAAACAACCCTAAGAGAGATAATTTTTTTCCTAGTAACCAAATATATTCATCTTAAATTTCGATAAGCGTAATATTTGTCTTGTTAAAAATTAAGAAAATAAATAGTTCTATCAACTTCCAAGTCCGGATAATTTATAACGAAACATTAGCCTTAGAGTGTATGCTAGAAATTTTCATCTATTTAGGAGGTAAAATATTTTCCAACTATTTGCCAAATTCCCCATTTATAATTAGACATAATTTTTCATTTTTATTATCAATATTATAAAAGTAATTAATACTAGAAGTTGAGTGAAACTTAATGAAAATTAGTGAATTTCTTCATTATTGTAAATGTTGATAATAAAGAATAGATATGAAGATACAAAAAGTAATTTTATGAAAGTTTACTGATGAGTAATACATTTTCCAAAACTCGTTCCAATGAACTTTTAAATGTTTTAGAACATAATATATAAAATTAAAGGGTTTTAAAAAAATTCATATGATACTAAGCAGTTTCCAATACAGTTGTTTCAATACATTTTCCATGAATAAATGTGTCATATTGGGCTGATTTATATGAAGACCAGAATTTATAATATTGATGTTTTATTTTTTTATCAAATCAGAACATTTAAGGAACATTAGGAAAAAAATGTAATTTTCTAATATTCATGTTATTTTTACAAACAATTTATGCATAAATGCTTGTTAAAAAGATATTTATGAATGTAGCTACGATGGCTGAGTTCTTACTCCTAAACCCCACTCTTTCTTTCCTATAAAAATAGGGGCAGGTTTAGTGATCTTTCATTGCTCTTTCCAGTTTAAAATATAGAGAGTTAGTCATTTACTCACGTTTAATTAATTAATCAATTTATCTTTATGTAACAAGGGAAATATGCTGAGTTCACATAATTACTGCTTAACGTACTCTTATATAGAGAAACATTACAATAAGATTTTATGATGATTTTATATATATATATATATACATACATATATATATATATATATATACCATATATATATATATATAAATGAACATAGAGTCGCTTTTTTAAAAAGTTTTGTAGAATTTTTACAAGTTCAGTTAAAACAATTGTGAACTTCATAGTCTAGAGAATTTAACATTTGGTATAGTGACGTCACAGCTAAGATTAGAATATAAGCTCCAGATAAATTCCATTTTTACCCCATTTTGATGAATCAAGATGGAATGTGTTGCTGCTCTTTGACAGATGTAGTTTTTAAACTGTCTCTGACATAACCTGGATGATGTTGCGATCCCAGCAACCACTTGCTCCATGAATCAAGGGCGCAGTGGATAAGGGTTGGGGTAACATTTAGAGATCCTACACGTGAGGCAGTGGACGGAAGTGGTAGGTGCCCCAGCACGGAAGGTCCGACCTGCACGCGAGCTCATTATTTTTCCTGAATATACGCCACCGTATGCTCTTTTCCTTCCACCGGGCATTTCTATAGAAAGAAACCCCCACCACTGGATTTAAATTAATTAATTCCCTTCAGAAGAAAGAAATTTTCCCCTTCGCTTAGCCCAATCCATATATCCATAAATTAAATATCCCTGCTCAACTTTCTATTCCAATGAAAACAAGCTGGAGGTTATTGAGGAATACACATAGAGAATTCGATTCAGAACATTCGAAAATGCATTCCTCCTGCACTTCAGAGTTGCATTTAATAAGTAATATTTCGTTGAATCTCCTTTACACTAATGCGCTACAGAATGTGCTAACACAACGTAAATATCAGAAAACTACATTTTGTACCAATAACCATTTGTAGAGAAATAAATCTAAATCCTCTTCTAAAAACAATTGAATGCAGATGTATTTTGTTATCTGAAAATTCGATTGTCACTTATTTGTATTCAAGAACACCTATTTGTGCTACATTATTCAGATTTAATATTTATACTTTCTTCTAAATAACATATTTTACATTATTTGTAAATATTTTTGATGTATATATTAACAATTAAACATGAGTCTTTAATCATTTTCATAATTCCTGTAGAAAGTTTTACTCTGGGGAGGCTAATTTGTTTTGTATTTTATTACCGTATTTATTCTTAAACTTTGTTGCCATAAAAAAAAAATTTTAAAAAATATTTTTAATTTTGTTTTTTTCTTTTATTTTAATTTTTATAGCGTTTACGAAAATCTTCAAATGGGATATACTGGTATGAGCTTTGTAACTATGCTCAGTTCAAAGCTATTGCAGGAGAATATTTAATTTACAAGCTTAGTCCTCGTAAAAGCGACAATATTTTATGCAAAGTCTCAAAAATTTCATGGAGTCCAAAAGAGTCAAAGTCAATGGTGAGTGAAATTTTTGAAATATTCAAACTAACAAGCAAGAAAGATGAATAATTCTGTGTAACAATACTAACAAACGGCAGAATTTATATTAGAAATCATTATTTAATAAATACTTTGATACTCGTATCATAATTTTAATTTGCGCATGTATTGTTCGGAATATATTTTTCAATGATTTGAGCATGCTACAAATATTTTTCCTTTATCAACCTAAAAATTAATATCAATATTTGGGATTTGTCCTTTTTTTTATCAAAAATGTTTGTAATGAAAGTATTTGTAGATAAACTATTTGAATTAGAATTACTTTGAGAAGAATGTAGAAAATGATCAGTTGAAATTAAATATCTAATGTTCTTGTAAATATTTAAAGAACCTATAAATCAAGTCATAATTTTTATGATCCCTTAATATAAAAAAAAAAAATTAATTTTTATCAACGTCAAACGAAGATGGCCGGCCCCGTAACCTCCTGGGGACATAATCTGTAAATAATTTGAGAGTTGTGTCACTGGACACCTTCTTTTCTCATGTGATTACAACAAATTACAAATTACAAAATGTTTTAATTAAACAGAATGTAATAAGTAAATAAAAGTTTAATAATAATAGTTTTTATCTTAAACATAACTACAGGGAAAAGAATATTTCATACAGCTGTAAAACTCATAAATATTTTTATGAGTAAGTGTTATATTTTGACTGTAAAATTACAAATATAGAAATTAAAATGCTTTCTAAAAAATTATGGAAGAATACATAAAATTGAATCAATGTTTGGTAAATTTTAGAGAAATATATTTTTGCAACCGAAACAAGTTTTATTTTGGAAAACGTGTCAGTTTTTATTTCAGACCTTCTTCAGCACACATTTTTAAAGGATGATCTTCAACACCATATGATCTCTGATGACATATCTGTCTTGTCCCGGACCAATTCAAAACGTCTCTTTTACGATATTTGACATTTTATGTTGTCAAAACTCAGAGCTCAGGACTCAAAACGACCCATATGATTCCAGTAGTTTTGTTAAACACCTGGCATTCGAACTGAATAGATGTCCATCATAAAAATTGTTTGACATGTTTTTAATAGCTACTAATCTATTTTCTTCAGATATAAAATATTTAAATATTAACATCATTGTGAACCAGTTTGCTTCAGCTGACGTTTTGGCATAGCCCCAAATTTCATGGTTTTCTCAGGGCATGGAGACTAAGAATGATGAGAATGCCACGTACTCACATGTGAGTTGATTCATAACTCTAAACTCATAACTATCCTCTCAGGAATTGGCTTAAGACTGTAATAATGAGTTATCTCGTCACACACAGTTAGCACTCTCTCTCTCTCTCTCTCTCTCTTTCTATCACTACATTATACCTTTATCCTGAAAAAGCCATGAAATTCAGACCGAAACGTCGATCAAAAGTATTTTTGTTCATAAATTTGTTGATATTTAACAACTCATTGACCAAATCCTGATTTTTATAATCTAGTTTCAAATTAAGTCTGAATTTGAAAACCAGTTTAAGTTCAATGTATAATAGACATCTAGTAGTATTATGTAACTACTAGCTGTGATTATGTGAAATAAAATAAATTCATGTCAACCTCTGTAGTATAAATATAATTAATTTATGATGTTTGCAGAGTAATGTAAGGAAAATATCCAAATTGTTTCTTTAAACCAGAGCGACAAATTCATTTTGAAAAGAAAAAATAAACTTGTAAAGTCGTAATAAAATACAGCTATATATTTTCCATAAGCAAAAGACCACGTTTTCATGTTTCACCTTCTAGGCCCATTAAAAAGATTGTGTGTCCATGCATATGTTTCAAATTTATGAGTCATTTAATTCTATAAAATTTACTTAAACTATTTTTGATGATGACTTACAGTTTACTAACTTATACTACAAAGATATAAGTCAATACATTTGTACTGTATTGTACAATATTAGTAATTGTTTGGGATTCAAACCAGTTTCGTCAGTTTTTGAGACTTAAACAGATTACTGTTTTCAAGCTGAACCGTTCTCACACCCGTTCTGTTATTTTCACCTAGTATGAAATCGCTGTGCTTAGGAAACCCATGAGAAGCATGGATCAGGTGAGAAAGCTGTCTTGTGTGGAAGGGTTCCTTGGTCAACTTCAAGAGCAGTGGATAGTACCTCCGATATCAGACATTTCCTAGGTTGTGTAAGCTGTTTGACACGTGTTAGACGGAGGACATGCAGAGACGCTAGATCACGCTAGACGCCTGAGGCTCCACCACTAGATGTATGGCCTCTGGAGAAATGCTCCCCTCCCCAAACCACAGAAACAGAAGTAGAGCACTAAGTGTGCTCGGTAAGATTTATCTGTGCCTTGTGTTCCAACACGGCAGAGATCATTGTGACCACCGGTGAAGAATCCTCTTCAATCCTCTCTAGCTACTGACTGGTCTCATTCTTCACCGGGCTGGCCAAGTGATCTGTCAGAGGATCCTTTCTCACCCCTGGCAGGCTGCCACACACCTAACCTCAACACCTCCGTACTATACACCTTCCTCCCAAACACTTCCTTTCTACTGTAGAGTGTAAGACAGTTAAGAAGAAAGAAAAAGCCATCAATAACGAGGAAACTAATTTCTCTACTCCAAGAAGAAATTAAGTGAAATTCTACAGACTGGTTAAAACAAGAATTTTTTCTCATGAAGAATAGAATTTACTCAATTTTCAACAGTAAATATTTTCCTAAAAACAAATATAAAACAAATGGGTAATATTTGAAAATATACTAAAATTAAACAACTTTTTTTATATAGTCTTATTATTTTAATATAAAAAAGTCCTCTGCGATTTTTGAGATTGATTGAATGAGATCGTCCAGCGGATTTTTATGAAAGTGTTAGAAAGGTAAGATTTTAGGATTAAATATTTGGTGCTTGGGAATATGAGCTTCAGCTTACATAATAAACCACTATGCCTTACCCGAACAAATGATATAACGAAGTATTAGCCCTGTGATTAAGTCTTTGCCCGTAGGCAGATAGTTAATTATGTACTTGACCTTAATAGGCAGGGACAGAGGTAATGGTGTGTCCAGTGACTCCTCAACCTGTACTAATGGACAAATTATCATGATAAAGATTATGAGGTGATAATTTTCCTTGAGGTGATTTACAAATATTTGGGCCATTTCGAGAATATACATAAGAGAAAATTCTTATAGTGATTAGTTTCACTATCTTAGTATAGTGAAATATGTGTATATTACACACTATATATATGTGTGTGTGTGTGTGTGTGTGTGTGTGTGTGTATTTGGATAGTGAAATTTGTATGTAAGAAAAGAGAGGTGAATACTTAGAGGGACGGAGTTCCAGAATTTTGAAGGTGAATCAAGTGGTTTTCTTCGAACAGGATAAAAGCCGACAAGATTCTGGGAGGGGGCGTAGAATTGAAAAATATGGGGTAAAGTAAAATGGCCATAAAAATGTGGACGAGAAAGAGAGGATTTGACCTATTACGAGAAAGAACCAAGGCAATATTGTCTTTCGTGAGATGGATGTTACCACATAGACTGGGAATACAGTACTATGATATAGACGCCAATCCGTGAACAAGAGACGAACCTGATAAAATATTGTAACAGAAACTTGAGTCCGTCTTCGTGAAACTGCCTTAGACAACACAAAATTACAAAGGGAGAGTAAGAAAGGAAATAAGGGGACTGCGAACCTAACAAAAGAGGAACTAATGGAGAGTGGATAAATTGTACATGGGCCTCTGAAGAAGACCCATTACGGTTGAAATAATTGTTAGGAAGCACAACTTGTTTCTGATTTATCACCCTAACACAGAAACCCACATTTAACTTGCGTATAAAAGGAAAAAAATTTCGAGCAATCGAAGTTTTGAATGTATATGCATAATTGCGTTTCCAGAAGAAATCAAAAGTATACATATATGTAATTAATGTGTTATATAATGTAATAAATGTGAAAGGCAAATTGCATTGAGATTTAATCCACCAAACCAAATATTTCAGCTAAACTAATAAGGATTTTAAAAATTATTAATCTCATTGATATGCGTGAAACAGCTTGACCAGTCGTTCACAAGGAAGTGCTTAAGTAACACACTCTTCTCTCAGGCAGAATGGCGAAAATATCCTAAGTTGTAACAATAAGACTGAAGGATTTCGAAGCAACTTGAAACTTAGTGCACTAAAACTACACTGTTCACATTGGATCCTGTTTTCTTATTTACAAAGAAAGCCAATGGCCACGTTTGCCCTTGAAGAATCGGCTTTTAGCAGGGAATAAAAGCTTTCACCTCCCTCTACGACGTCAGGGCTGTAGTGGAGCGGAAGTACAAGAAGCTCAGAGTGTAGACAGGCACTTGTCTCGTCGAGAGCACTTCAACCTTGGACCTTCGTCTTCCCTGTCTCTGGGTCAACACTTCAGCTGCGGTTCTTACAGCACCCGTAAGAAGAAATCGTTAAAACTTCCATCAAAGGCAATTCACCACCGAGAGAAAAGTCTATCTCTTCAAGAAAATTATGTAACAACCATCTCTTACAATAGTTAAATACTAACAAAGAATAAATGCTCTGTAAAGGAAGAAAATAAGGGCCTGGGTAGCACATGAGATTCTTGCGAACATATTTCTTAGTTATTTCCTTACACTTTATTTACAAATCGAACGCGAACGTGATGGTTAATACTTAAAGCAAGAATAATTTGGGGGTACAGAGGTTGACTAAATCCTTCAAGATTCAATTTTAAATAACTTCCTCTATATTTCCATTTTTTTTATATTTTAAATCTGTTCAACTTATAATATAAATAAAAGTTTTCCAAAAAATGAAAATAACGAATATATGAATGAAATTTCAATTTAGTATTCATTTAAAACTCTCCTCCTTATCTGATTTCTCCCAAACGAAGTCGTTTAGCGGTAGACGTTTAATTTCTCAAGCCCAGTTTTTGATTTGTTTTTTAAAAGTTAACTAAAGTTTTGAAGTTATCAAAAACTTTAAAATACATTTTTACTCTCTAAAAAAAGGGGAGCGCTTTCGAGACATATACTCACATATCCACAATCATACTTTGTACTGAACATTCGTTCCCCTGATTCCACTTGAACTCAGATATGTTTTTCTTGATTTAAAGTATCCATGTACTGGGGCAAAATTAATCTTATTAAGTAATAAAATTAATAGATAATTTTGTTTCGAACTATTTACCAGCAGATTTACTCTAGGGAAATTAATCTACTTATTTTGGTAACATGCCGCGACTTGAGAATATTCCACCGGATCTTCACCGATATTACATTGGGAGAAGCTATATATATATATATATGTGTGTGTGTGTGTGTGTGTGTGTGTGTGTGTGTGTGTGTGTGTGTGTGTGNGTGTGTGTGTGTGTGTGTGTGTGTGTGTGTGTGTGTGTGTGTGTGTGTGTGTGTGTGTGTGTGTGTGTGTGTGTGTGTGTGTGTGTGTGTGTGTGTGTGTGTGTGTGTGTGTGTGTGTGTGTGTGTGTGTGTGTGTGTGTGTGTGTGTGTGTGTGTGTGTGTGTGTGTGTGTGTGTGTGTGTGTGTGTGTGTGTGTGTGTGTGTGTGTGTGTGTGTGTGTGTGTGTGTACGTTCCCGCTCAATATTTGGATGATTTTATTAATAGCTGAAACTGGGAGGGAGGATTACAAGTATGTTATAAAACATTTTTCAGACAAACACATATTAAGTAAGATATTTAAGAAAGTAATTTCAGCGGCGGACCAGCTTACTTTAAAATTTAAAAGTAAATGACGAGAGTCGATAAATAGCTAGACAATGTCAGCTCCTTGGAGCATTAAACGATGTATTCGTCTTTCTCGTGGGTTAGGCTCTCGCTAGTGAATTGGGAATTTAATGAGTTATCTAGCTCGTCCCGGTGGTGCAATGGTAGCATACCGGCCCGGAAAGCAGGAAATCCCGGTTCGCGTCCTGGCTGGGATAGATTTTTTAATCCATTCCCTCTCATTAATTGTTTAAAATTTACGTGGGATAATAATCCATAACTAAATTAATATTTATAAATGTACCTTCTATTATCCGTCTTCATTGGTTTCTAAAACCATCTTCTGTTGGTGAGCGCTTTCGGACATTGTCCATCTTCGTGGCCGAATACATGTGTTCACTGTCACTGTCTGTATTCAACAGCATTTGAATTGCAGTTGAATACAGACAGTGACAGTGAACACATGTATTCGGCCACGAAAATGGACAATGTCCGAAAGCGCTCGCCAACAGAAGATGATTATATTCATTGGTAGTCATAATAAACCTTTAGATTATTTATAAATGTTAATTATTATAGATTAAACCATGACTTATTTAGTTCTATGAATGATCGAAAAAGTTTATGTTGCATAGCATGATTGTTATAGGCTATGGAGGGCGTAATTATACTTGATAATAATTTAAAAAGCACATATTATGCCCTGCCGTCGTGATGCGATAATTAAATTTTCAACTATTCTCTTCTTAGCCTATCTATTGTCTAGCCTGAATCAGTTTTCTTCTCGGTCGTAAGAAAGTTCACAGCCTCAAGTTTTCCTTTCATACGTGAGAGGAAAAGTTTTTTCATTAGAGTCCCAAGTTGTAGCGGGAACTCCATTATCCCGAGCCTCGAACGCGCAACCCTCAAAGGAGCTAACCTACAAAAGTACTGCCTGAGAGAGTTATAGCGGGGGTAGAAGGGTGGGAGGGGAGATAACTTAGAATGTGGATAGGCTGATATTACTCGCCGATAGGGGAGCTGGTGTCGAGGTGGACGCACATTGATTCCATGCGTATAAGTAAAGGCCGACGCAGGCCTTGCGTCAACTACGATGATTTTCTACATTTCAGTAAAAGTGGACATAGAGGAACCAGGATGGCTCAGTTCGGGTCTCTTGCAGTCTGGCGCTGCGCATTCAAATTTCGCCCAAGGTAAGCCATTTCTATGAATAAAGGCTTGTCCTGAGCCATGGGTGTTTAGAATGGGGTGGTAACCCTACCATACTCTACAACACTTTTCCTAACACGAAGAAATTGACTATACATGGATTCCTATCCATAGCCCCATCCGTATTACCGATTTCAACCACTAAGAAACGCATCCAATGGTTCAAATACTAAAATTTCACATATTTTAAAGGTATTCACTCAGGTCTATCAAAATAAAATACCTACCGATCTACATTCTACATTTTTTAAATGATATTTTATCCCCATAAGATAACTTAGACCATCTTGTCTATATTTATAGGATTGTTTCAAATTCGTTCACTAGAATTTTCAGAAAAATTTCCTCGGCAATCTCTCTTTACATCACAATCGCTCTGATGATGACTTACAAGTTAAGTCGTTTCGACGTTTCGTCGGCGATAATAAAATAATTACCTAACAATTTTGGATTATATTTTTCTAATCCTGACCGAAACCCTCATTATATCTCAAGCGCGACCAGCCACCAGCTATACAAATATTAAAGATCATAAAATTTAGAAAAGTGGGTTTTGCATATATTAATTTCTATAAATATTTTATTCACCCCAATAAATCAAAGAAAATTATCTTATTCCTCATTCCTCTTGACTGATTCCAACCAAAATGAATTAATTCAAATTTAGAATATAAAGCATTCATATGAAATGAAAATTAGTATTATTATTATATTTATTTATTTATGCTTTATGTTTACTTCTTAAGATAAATAAATTATTATAAATTCGGTAAGATAACATTCTTTCATCATCCGCTTTAATTCAGGCTCCTTTGTTTCATTGACACACATTTTCTATGAGTCCTTCATTGTAGTTTGGGCATAAATTTGAAATTTGTTCCTCCATTCACCGTGTTTCAAAGCTTCAATAACATATTCATAGAACACTCTCACAAGGAATTATGTTGCCAATATTTTAGTGCTGAAAGAACTTGACCGCGAATTTCTATTGTTGCTCAGTGAAAAAACAGCCCCTGTGAGACGTAATCGTGTTTAAGAAAAATTTTCCAAAAACAAAGTAAGTCCAAAGGACTCAATGAACAGTGAGTTCTCTTAGAATTACTTTATTCAGCACATTATTCGGGAAAAGAAAGCAAATAAAGAACAATAAGTCAAAACTGATTGACGTTTGAAGGCGAGGTAGAGACCATAAAAGAATTTCTTTGTTTTCTGTAACAAAACACTGCAGCTACTCTTTACAGTTAGTTACTCTATTGTCCATACGTGACGTAAGCGTGACGTTGGCGGGTGTGGTGATGAACACTCTACGAACAGTGATGAAATGAAGATTGATTATTCTGACGTCATACTAAATCAACTGGAGAGAGAGCCATCTCTTTTATTTCACCCACATACCCATTTTTAGCTTGAATTTCCAAGACTCAGCTGTGAATAATCCTCACTCATTTATTGTGGAGGAGAATGAAACATTTTCTCATTTTTTGGGGGTGAGTGAGTGTTATGGCATGCTCACATTTTTTTTTCAAGACTTGTTCTCTTGAAAATTTAAGAAAATTTCTCAAGAGCTTTTTTCTATATATAAATTTTTTACTAGAAAACAAATTCCAATTTTTTGAGGATTAACTTTGAGAATATATGGTAAATTCCAGCTACCCAAATTTAATAATAATAAAAGTAATATTTTTTTACAAATGGGAATCGTAAATGCGTTGAATTCTTGAATATAATTAACTTTATTCAGTTTTATATTGTAGAAAATATGCAGGTACTATGTAAGCAATTGGAATAAATAAAGCGTTTATTCACAACGAATCTTGAGATTTCAGCTTTTGATACTTCTAAAATACGCTGATTCATACACACTTTTACATATACACCATATATAAATGTAAATTATTTTTTTGAAAGACTATTATATGACTGTGTAAAGCCTGAGTCATATGCAACTAATTTTAGTAGGTACTATTTTGAATCTAAATGAAAGTTCTTGAAAAGGAAAAAATACTATTCTAAACACCCATGACATAGGGCATGCAATTATTTTTAGATAAAAACCTGCCACCGGTGGGACTCGCATTCACAGTACTAGTGAGAACAAAAAGGATCATCTTGGCCAAGCTTACACCCCTCATTTTAAGTTTAAGATGCTATTTTAAAATAATAATTAATAAACTAATAATCATTTACTAAATTATTTTCTATGCGAAGGAGCCCCCAAAAATATTTCACATCCTAATGTAATCGAATAACTATTTTTTATTGCTATATGAAAATTCACATATATTTATACATTTTATCATGTAAATAAAATCTATAATAAAAAGGATCTATAATATAATGTGTTATTATTAACCTGAAAAGATACATGTAGAAAATTTTTTTAAAAATTCTAATAGTTTATATTGATTATATTAACTGGGTGGAACCCGCTAAAAGAGAAAAAACTCAAAAAGAAGAAATAAAAAATAGAATGCTAGCTATAGGTTTTTTAATAGTCACTATTTTCAAATTAAATGAAATTTTTCCTCGTTTATATTAACATTCTTGACTATTTCAGTCCTAAACCAAAAGTTTAGCTTTAAATATTTTCAAAAAGCTAATATTTTCATGCCACTATAAGCAACAAAGTAAAAATAAATAAACTGTAAAGGTTGTCTAAAAATTTGAGGGAGAAAATAAGGGTGGAAAAGAGAGTAGAGAAGATTTGATATAAGAATAATGACTATGCAAATACACGTTGGGGTTGGTAACCCCATCTGACCTCAAACCTTCTCTCTAGGGGGTGTGTTCCCCGTGATAAAGAGCTGTTGCCTCTGTTGTTTTGTAGATCCAAGAGCCATCATGAGCTTATTTCTGCTTCAAAAAGTCATTTGTATAAAGAGCTTGCAACAGACATATTTTGTTTGGAGATTTCTTTGTGGGACTTAAATAATAATAAGAGTTTCTAATAATTAAATTTTCTCTTTTAAGTTTGTTTATGAGACGGTTTTGAGGTTGTAGAGATATACTGATATACTGATGCTAAAAGAATGTGGTTTTGATATATCAGTAATCGAATTATTGAATAGAAAAGAATCTATCCAAATTATAACCCTAAAAATATTATTTAATAAGAAAACAAAACGCACTAAAATAGTTAATAATTATTTTTTCCAAGTAACTTAATCATTTGCCGATAGTCTGAACTCAACTTTTTCAACTCAAGTATACAAATTAATTTACAGCAAGCTATATAAAGAAGAATCATTTACTTTATAACTGATCTGTAATCCTGCGATTACTACTAAACTTATATTTAGTAAATGACTACATTAGACATTAGTTGTGATTGCATTCAGTAAATGACTCCATTAGTCACTAGTTGTTACTACTGATTTAGAAGGTAGTATTAATAATAAGAGGATCCAGCCAATCGATAAGAGGATCCAGCCAATCAGTGAGCAGGAAAACAGGATCAACCAATGGGAAGGCAGGCTTCGCCCAAGGACCGGACAGCGCCGGGTATAAATACCCCTGGATTTGAAGACAGCTCTCATTCTCTATTCAGCCCTGAAGAAGCCATCACAGGATGTGCGAAAGCTCGGCAACCATCAAAAACTTTACACGATCCAACCCGGAAAAAACTTTACATACATCTGATGACAGTGGAAGCCTACGTGAACAGTATTAATAATGCTTAAACAAGACTTCCCATGTTTTGATTAAATATAGATATAAGTAAAAATAAATTATGAAATTTATCTTTCAAGAAGGAAGAACAATGAGGCTAAATAGTAACAAAGTAAGCATTGCTCCTATTTATAGAACATAAATATCGCACATTTATTATCTAATTTAGCGTAAATGTTGTCGTACCTGCCCGGAAAGCAGGAGATCCAGGTTCGAGTCCTGGCTGCTGCAGTGAGATTTTTTATTCTGTTCCCTTGCACCACAAATACCACAATAAAAATAATATTTATAAAATGTAACTTAATGTTCGTTCGAAACACTGTAAAAATTTATAAATTAGTTTTTCAACAATTACATTAGGAGTGTGCTTTTTTTATATGAAACGATATAATATTTTAACACTATAAGTGGAAGAAAATCATTACATTTTTAGAAAACATTTATCCAATTATCATTTTTATATCACTGCTTTATGAGCTTTCATTAAAAATTACATATTTTCTTCACTTAAAAAAATTTGAATAATCTCTATTTAAGAGTTTAGATAAGTAATATGATTAGTTTTCATTGTCATTTTTGGCGGATCTTATTAACAAGTTAAGTTTATGAAAATTATTGATATATTTTATTTGAATTAAAATAAATTTGTGTTCTTACAAACACCACTAATACCTCCTTTTCGTATGATCCAATCGACTTTCGGAAGCTTTATAATTAATTGTAAATCTTCAAACCTTCTGAAAAAAAAGTCATTGTTTTAAGTTTCCTTCATTTTTATATTTTCTTTTCTTGATTGCAGTAGGGTCTGGACATGCGGGAACGTACTAATTGGTTTTCTTAATGAAGTAGAATAATCACATAATTAATATTTATATATATCTATTTTCAAAATCTCATAATCTAATTATAGACTAATTTAAGCACCAATACTGAGGCCACATCTTTAATGTGGGAATTCGTTCAGAGTTCCCAAGCCAGACACTATGAGCATGAATCCCTACAATGGTTGGTATTAATTCCTCGATAAAAATGCCATGAGTGTTATAATAGGGTGGCTCCCTGCAATTTACCTCATTTTAAGGTCCAAGTAGATTTCACGGGTGAAAAATAAAATAACTTTACTACTTACAAAAGGGGAAAAGGCCTCGTTCGTAATTTTCGTAAAATTACCATGCGTTTGAATGTAATTTATTTATTTTAAATAAATCATTATTTATTACAGTCTGTTATTTAACATCTTGTTATTTGATATGTTTGTAATTATAAAAGCACAAATTATAGTTTTTTCACTATAGATCCTTTTAATGAAATAACAGGCTGTGTACTGAATGTTTTATTAGTTAATAAAAAGTATTTATAGCCGTTTTATTGATTGATTTCTCATCAGCTGATTGCTGTCCGATGGAGTATTCACTATCTGCAAATTACACAACTCTGACAGCTGCCACAAATAACTAATATTCCTAATTTTGTCGATTTTACATATTTGCTTATTCTAATATATGATCAACCACATTACGCGTATTAGATTAATATTGATGTGAACATTAATATAATATTTGGAAGAAAAAATGATATTACTTTACTATACAAATGATACTAAGCATTAAAAAAATTAAAACTTATTTGACTTTAAATGAAAAATGCTTTCATAGTTTGTACGTAAACAATATCTATTATTTGCAACATAGCAATCTAAATTGTGAGATCTTGAACGGTTTTGAAATTCTTAGAAATGAAGGAAGTAGCATTAATGCTACAAAATCTCATAACAGGTTTCTGAAATATTCAAAATTAAATTCCACTACTAAATGGACTGACTACTAAACTAATGAATACTAAAAATGAGTCACAAAAATGTATATACAAGCAAAATATTTGATTTTATTGTGAAATCTTTATGGAATCTATTTTCATTGAGCGTGCTTCTAATAAGAAAAACTTGTCAAATAATTCAAATTGTTTTATATTCTGTTATTGATGTTATTTTTATGAGGTTATTCATAATTTTTAAAATCTTCTTGAAGTCCACAAAAATGTCTCTAATTTGTTAGTAAACAGTCCGAAATATTCTGAAAATTATTTCTTATGATAAAATTAAACCTTACTATTTAGGCAAATTTTAGTATTNTAAACCAATTTTTAATTTTAGACATCTTATATAAGGTTTAAATTCACTGATTTTTTAAAAAAAAATTTTAGTTAAATGAAAATCTTTATTCATTACATTATTTTAAGACTTTGTAATTTAAAGGTACATATAAACAAAACAAAAAATATAATACTAATTTTAAAAAAAATTTAATAATTAAATGTCATTTTGAAGATAAAAGGAGACCAATGACCTTACTGTCAACATTCAAACTAGAGAACTAAATCATTATGAAATAGAAACTACCTGCGAGAACGGATATGCTATTTGTATTAAATCCCATAGATGTGGGCGTAATAATCTAAGGGTTGATCGCCCTTAAACCCGATCCTACCTACCTACCTACCTTACTGTCAATAAATTTAGTCGCTAAGTTGATTTGTCTAAATCTTCGTTTTAGTCGTCGGTGAAGGTTGTAAGAATTGGAGTACACAGTGCGAAGCGGGTGGAGCAAGGTCTTTGACAAAATGAATATTAAAGTCGTGATGAAGGGTAGAGTTGGACACATAATATGGAGGGCTTACAATTATTCTTAGGACTTTGTATTGAAAGAATTGTATTCGTTGGCATTTAGAAGGCATAGTGGTACTCCTGAGTTCTGCACTGTATGTCCAGATCTGTCATAGTAATGTCTTATAGAGAGTCATTTTTTTTTCTAATGTGAGCAGTAAATGCCAATTTATAATTCTGCATAAGGAGTGTCAGGTGAGTTCTTGTCGCTTGATTACGTGTTTGGTAATAGGAAAAGCCAAATCACATATTTGAATACAAAATTATCTGAGAGATTAAATTCCTGCAGAGCAAAACTGTGTATCGGCTGTAATATTTCAGGGGATTCACAAGTATGTAAATTAGTTGAAAAGTTCGAATTCCCTTATCGAATGAGCCGTTGCTCGTTCGCAGTTAAACTCCGATCCCAAAGCCAATATTCCTCTGCGGTTTCAGAGTCCAAGTTATAAGAGAGCAAGCGGCAAAGAGGAATGCTGATGATGGCGGCCAATAGGGTTAGAGGTAGATTTAAATTCAGGAGAGCCACATCCGTCGGGATTCCGTCCCCGGACGTTGCGCGGTCGCGAGCGAAGAGCCGAAGACGGGAGACCGCAGTTCGGGGGTGAAGGGAGAGGCACAGACTGCGGAGTAAGGGTGAGAGAACGACGAGCTGGAAGGTAAATACTGGAGGGAGGTTCATGAAAAATTCACGACTCCTGGGGGTTTGTGTATTGACTTCCTCGGAAATGCTCCCTTTTGAAGGCCGCTTTGCTTGGGTTGTGTGTTCCCCCCCCCCCCCGGTGTTTTTAGGTTCTGTCTCTCTGCCTGCCTAAAATAGCAAAGGGGTAGTGGTTAGTGGAAATTTACATGTCTTCTTCAGCAAATTCGCTCTTTGCAAATTCCTTTTAAAATACATCTATTAAAAGTTTCGGAAAAAACATGCTTTAACTGAATTCCATTTTCTTTTTATTTTATTTTCTTCCCCAGCTAGTTTAAAACAATACTGTTTAATTAATTCTTATTTATTTATTTATCTTTAGAGAGAGAAAGAGAATTTATCTGTAATTTTAATTTTCAATACAAATTTGATCTAAGTATAAACCAATATATTTTCCTTGCTTGGCCTTAAGTCATTATCTTATAATACATTCAATATTAAGAACTAGTTAATTCAGAAAATTAGAAATTAGACTATGAAGAGTGAGGGTTTTTTTTTTGTTTTTTTTATCACAAAACTTACGAATTGTGTATTACACGACTAATTTGAATGTGGTAAACGTGCTGAGAAAATAAGAAAAAATGCAAAAAAAAAAAAGCACAATTTTGTAATTGTTATGAATCATAATATTGCAAAAATTAAAAAAAAACACCATAAACGAATTTAAGAAAATAAACTATAGTGCAATAATGTACTGCATTTTTTTTCAATAGCTATTAGCATATAATATTTTAACTAACAATCAAATCGAAAATTCCTGCACGCTGGAGCTGTATCAACTTAGCAGATTTCCTTTTATTTTATCAAGATAGGCCTAAACAAGAGCAAGTGGCAAATATATATTATATAAGCCGACGGAAACAATAAGGATACACCATTAATCTTGGATCTCTACTGGACAAGTAGGGAGAGTTGAGAAGTTCTCAGCCATCTTGTAAAGGCTACCAGTACGATGCAGTAACCAGACGGAACCGCAAATAGGACAAAAGTAAACACAAGAGACTTGTGAGGAGCGTTTTATACATATTTATTATTTTTTAAGTCAAAATAAAGTTTACTGAAAGTTTTAATGAAAATGTAACACAAGACTTTTTTTTTTACTATTTAAAGTCTAAGATAATTAATTTAAGTCTAAAATTAGGGCCCGTAGTAACATATAGGTTTATAAATAATATTTTAATTAATAATAATACCTATTTTAAGAGTGGTGTCATTGGTCACCTTCTCTCCTCATGTGATTGATATTGAATGTCTTTTTTTTTTTCTTATTCATTGTGGTGATCAAATTACAAAATGTTTTAATTTAACAGAATGTAATAAATAAATAAATGTTAAAAAAAAAAATACCTATTGCATCTGCCTAAATGTTTTACCCGAAGGAAATATGTAAATTCTTAGGGGGCATTACTCTTTCAGACTCCAACTTAAGTTTACCCCCCTCCCCTCCACCCCCAGAATGCTTCTGAAATTTGCTTGTCCTGCTTGCTCTAGATTTGGCTTACGTGTTCACACGGAACACCCCCGTGTTTGCCTTCCTCCTGTTTCCTCTGCAAACAACACATCCCCTCCTAATCCTGGTCCTCCCTCTCTCCCGCTTCGTTATTTTTGTCGCCTCCTTTGAGAAAATAGAAGATTCACTAAAGTGTACTATACTTTATATACTTTTCTTTTTCGGATCTGCGGGCCATGTACTTCAGAGGACACTACATAAAGCATTTAAGATCAGTTAATATTTATATTACTTATATATATA
>KZ807513.1:93343-109328 GCA_000696205.2 Oncopeltus fasciatus | reverse complement strand
TATATTAAATAAATATATAAAGTAATTGAATAAATGTTGAATTTTTTTTATAGAAAATAGTCATATAACAATGGTGTCTTGTGAAAAAGAGCTCCTTGAAGCTGATGCTATATATTTGGCTGTACCGTATAGGATTGCATAGTGGGGCTGAGCGAATGTTTACAAGACAAGGCAATGTTTATAGCCTCAGATAGGTTATCATTAAGTAAGGTTTACTTACCTTCCAAATAGATACCACTCCAAACTAATTTGTCCGTAATGTCATGTGTACTAATGCGTCACTTGGGATTTATTTGGGATATTATTTTTTTTTTCCTGGTAAGCCCCTTATTGGCGCAAGTTTTAATTAATTTATTAGATGATATTCCTGCATAATATGAGCACAGTCGATTAAAGAAGGATTTAGTAAGTTCACTGAGAAAGTTTTTATCTCATTTATCAAGGTTAGTCGGGCAGGCTACTTGAGGTAAAATAAATTGGCCACTGTCTTCTTCAGCCCTCCACGTCAAGGATATTGTCAGTGGGATGGATGAGATACTTGGTGCACAGAGTAGACTTGATGATACTTTCTGAATTCGGCTTATTCCCTTATAAAGAACTTAATTTTACCAGCACAAGATTTTTTTAAAAACACTTTACTTATTGCACTGGGTTAGTTTTAACATTCTCAGAATTTCCTTTTAATAAATGATTCTCTGAAGAGAGGATTGTCAGGAACTCGGTCTTGGTAGCTGAATAATTAAAAAGCAATTTGCAACTAAAAATATGTTTATTATAGCCAGCAACTTGGCCTAAATTTCAGGCCTTCATAAGGGCGAATAGGATGAAGGGGGGAGAGATACTCTTGCTCAACAGTGAATAAATTAAGAGTCATGTCAAACGAAATATTCAATAAATATTATACCTATCTATTAATGAATTTTCTTTATTAATCTAGATTAGCTTTGAACTATTATATTTGTTTATACAGAATCTTTTATGTTTAAAAAAATTGTTATGAATTTAGCCAACCAATCAGAATTTCTTTCCCTTGAATGAGGTTAATTTTTTATCCGTCCTCCTCCACAGCTGATACAATTTTAATGCTATCTTTTTTCTCTTTAATAATTAAATAGCACTTTGAAAGTTAACCTAGTGTATGCTGTTTTGTTTTTAGAAGTTTGAGAATTCCATTATCTCCCCCCTCCACCACCGGTTCAGCGGGAACTGCTCTGGATATTAATATTAAACAGTTAATTCCCCCTCTGCCATTCCGGGAGTTTGAGGCACCCTGAGGCTGCTATCATCCCCCCTTAAATCACCAACCCCCACTATTCCCTCTCCCACAACCAGCCTTTTCACTATTAATCTATTTTTACCTCAAATTTGTATTCTTCTTCTTCTTCCTTGTACAATGGAAGAACGAAAATGTGATATTAGCGTTGCTTAAAATCCTTTCTAAGGCTGTTTATAAATAAGGTCACTTTTAAGCGACTAACTTCTCTAATATCCAATATTTGTTCTGTATTAGCATATTTGTTGTAATCAAATCAACCTAATCACATTGATACCATGATGAGAATGAAAAAAAAAAGAAGAAAAACTTCAACACACCGTTAACAATGAAGAGAAGCTAAAAAATGAACTTTTTAAAAAAAGAGTTTACCTATTTATTTATCCTTATGCACTAAAGTACTTATCAAAAGGAGAGTTTTTTTGACCGTAGATAAGATTTTAGTTGGGGTTCGGTCAAGGTAGATCCAAAAAAAAGAAAATACAAATTTAAAAAAGAGTGTATTTTTTAAAAAGATTATCTGCCAACATTTCAACTTACATTGTAAGCCATCTTCAGGGCTGTAGAAATATAATGTCATGAGAATACAATAATAATTTACTATATTATACTGACAATATAGAATTAACATAATGTAATGCGATATCAAAAGTATGAATGTAGAAAGCTATGTGAGAGAATTTAAAAAGATTTAAAAAAAAAACAATTTGAAAACATACAGACAACAACTTATTGAAAAATAATTGAATAACATTAAAACAGTAAATTGCCACACCTACCTATCATGAAGACGAGAGAGGGCGTCCTGTCCCTAAGTTCACATTTCCATGACTACGGGGAAGTATAAATTTTCCAGATACACACCATGGGAGGTAGAAAGGTGGGGGGGGGGAGGTAAGAGGCGGAAGGTACAAAGGGAAAGCGGCCTGTTTCAAGAAAGGGCAATAAAAAGGACAAAGGAAAAAAGGAAGGGTATTATTGGGAATAGGTAACTTTGGAAACGGGAAAAATGTTTGACAGGTTTATTGAGAAGGAGGGCTGATGGTTTTAAGAATGCTAAATATGTTAGAATAAGTTGAGGACAGTTTTTTCCTCAACGTTGGCAGATAATTAAAAAAAAAATACATTTTTTAAATTTGTATTTTATTTTGGATCTACCTTGACCGAACCCCAACTAAAATCATCAAATAAAGTACTTATTCTATCTTGCTCTTACTCTAGCATAGTCTTTCTCAACTCTAGTCTCTAATAAAAATTTAAGATTTAATAAATTTGCGTGAATATTGATTGATATTCGATCTGTGGATTACCTATAGTTCTTTTTAAATGATAAGGGTTTTTCTATTAGATAAGGGTGGAGATATATTTTATTTTGTCAGTTTTTCTGTAGCCGACCATTCTCATCTAGCCACTCAATCTCCCTTTTCAGCTGTACCCATCCCACGTTCCTTCAGACTCTGCACCTCGCATTCCTCCCACGGCTTCCACTCGTCGTTCCCGTGCTACATCAATCAAATCCGCCACCCCTCAGTCGAAATCTCAGGTTCTTGCGTGATACGTCACTGATTATAAATCGTTTGGTAGATTCTACTTTATTTCATTTCCCATGTGCTTCCTTGGAGAACAACTTTATTCTTCCATAAAAACATATAAATAAATAGACGCCTCATTTCTCGAAAACAGCCTGACTAGAGCCAAACCCGAACGACAGCTTCAAGTGCAGTAGTTTTACCATTCTATTGTACTACGCCTGTACACAAAATTACTACTACGTAGCACATTGTTGGTAACCTAATGCTTGAATGAAAAAAAATCTGACATTTTGAAAAAGACCTACTTTATAAATCCGACAATGGTCGTAGGTGGCGTTTAAACATTAACCAAAACAACATTAACCAAAACAACATTAACCAAACATAATTCTGATATATTAGAGGAGTGCATAAATTACATTTTTTTATATAATTATAATACTATATTTTTTACTTTTTTTTTATTAGCCGAAAATTCCAATACATAAAAAAATGCTCACTGAAGTGGACAGATTAAGTGAGCTTGTTAAAAGCCAAACGGAAAAGAAAATAGTTCCACTCAATACTCCCTGCCCCTAACAAATATACCTAAAAATATCTCGAAAAATATACCTAACATTCTAACGATCTATACCTAACAATATCCATAGCAACCTAACTCTTTACAATAACAAATATAACATCTATACCTAACAACAAAAAATATCCGACAAAAGCTATAACTAATAAAATCTATAATACCTAACAAAAATAATAACTTACACCTTACAAATTACAGCGATAACCTATAGTTAACAACTGTACGTCACAATACCCAACAATATAAAAACTATATCAAATAACTAACAATTATACATATACTTAAACTTAACAACTAGCATCTTATACATAATAGCAACTATTCAGATTGGTAGTATCTATATCAGGGAATGGTAGAGCAGTAATGAGTTTCCTTCCCGGTCAGTATAGAGCCAGTTCTAATGGTCTTTCATTTTACTTTTCATACTTACTCCCCCCGTTCTAAGATATAATTTGTCATTTACTCATATTTATGTCGATCCTACTAAAAATGGGAAATCTGCTTAGTTTTACACTGCTCTTGAGTAAAAGATTTTTTATTTTCCATTTGCTTAGAGTGCGAATTTAGAAAACTTACAAAAAAAATTTGGCAGCTTTGGAATAACATATAAAGGACTGTAATGAACATTTCTTGAACAACCGCGAACAATTCAGGAATTTCCCCACGTTAAATAATCTCCTCCAGGGAAATCTCATTTCCAGTTGAAAGGATCAGGGTGAATGTGAGCAAAGTTGTTTCTCTGAAGGGTTGAAAAGAGATATAAGCAACCCTTAAGCTTATACAACTCCAGCTTTCAGCAGTAGTTAATGGTTCGGGCTGAGATCCTAATCTTACACAATTGTCTCAACAAATACAGCAATTCTCGTTCCATCTGCTGGAAAAGTACAGTAATCATGTGATGATTCCATCTTCCATTCGGTAGTAAAAGAAATTAAACATGTTTACTGGGAAATAGAGTTTTCCAGCGAATGTAGCAACGTAATGCTCTCATTCTAGCAATAATAAACCATTTAATGCTTGCAACCCCTTTCATTTAAAGAGCTATGAACACACCCTTTACTTCTGTTGTAAGTGGAATTCCATTTTGTATTGTAACTTTAAAATGCAGGAACAATAAATATAATTGAGAATATTACAATTTTTTTTTTATTTAGTTGGAAGGAACATACACGAGAAAAATAAAAAAGAATAAAATCAGTTTTATGCATAGAAAATTATCCTAACTGATTTGACTTTTGTGTGAAATATTAATTAATTAATTGAGTTTTGAAATATAAGGAAAAGCATTTCAGGTAAATGCATTAGTATACTAAAGCCTATCCAAAACACACACAAAAATATCGTCTATCTAACAAAAATAACTGTTTATTCTAAGAAGATTTTCTTTGTTTTGGAATGATGGTTATAAAAAAAAGGAATTAATCACTAATTGGATAATTAGGGCGGAATAGAATGATAATTCATTATGAATAGAATAATAATGATAAAAATATTCAAGCCTCTGAATATAGATTCAAGACGATTGGTGGAGAACAGTTGAAGATGGAGGCCCGCAATCCTCCATGTTGATTCAAAAATATCATTCTTATTTACAATCATGAAGAACCTAAATGTTAAAAAACGATATTTTATTCATATTTAGTCGATCCCAATTTTCATTTTTCATATATAATATGAATTTATTCAATGCTTTGCATGAACATTATTTCAAATAACTTAATATATCGCTACAGTAATTAACTTTTTAATGTGTTTTGTCATATTTGTTTTTCTTAAAACTTAAATATTTTATTTTATATCTTTACCTCTTTATTATTTGCATTCTAAATTAAAGAAATATAAAATATATTTCTACAATATGGCCACTCTATAACGTCCATCTTCCTCCACTGACTTCAGTCATTAAATAATCTAACCTGTGATTTGGGAAAAAAAACTCAAATACATTCTAGAGAGTTTGTGCGGGCATNTAATTTAAATAAGAACATCTTATATATATTGATTGAAAAAATTTTTAATTGGTAAAGAAACTAAGAAATATTAAAAAACCGCGGTATCATTTAAGCTTGATTTGCTAGCGGGAAGTATAGTGAAATGGAGTTGAATTAAAAATTTTAAAAATAAAACAGAAAGTTTTGTGCCCCGTGGAAGGTACACATTCTGCTATCTAAAGTATACGTATTTTATGAGGCATGAAGTGTGATAATATACACATGGACCCTCCACCCTGATCAACCATGACAGTTAGTACCTTTTGCAATCATAGGCGTTACATGGACGTTGGCTCTCCATCTCCCCCCCCCCCAACCACCCTTCTACGCTTCTGTTTTCCTACTCTAGTATCGACGCTGGGCATCACTAACTAAGGGGATTGAAATATCTTTAAAAAAAAAAAAATAGAATAAAATTTAAGCTTATATCGAAGGTCACTCGTTTGGGTTTCTGATTTGCTTAACATTTAATTTATTTAGCTCTGAATATCAGGCATAAGGTTCAAGAATCCTCTACGCAGGAACAGTTAATAAAATGCAGATTTCTCGAACTTTATTACATTCTTAAATAAAACTTTATGGTTAAAATTTATTATTACATTTTTCTAAAAGCACAAATAAAATTTCATTATTTTTTAGCTACTATTTTGTGCAATATATATAAAGTACTTATTGAAACGGGGGTAGTTATTTTGCGAATTGTTAAATTTTATAAAAAATAATGAACTGTAATAAAAAGTAAAACATATAGTTTAATAGTTATTTTAATAAAGAATTTATTGTGACTGCAAATATGCCATATCCAGGAACAGATTGCAAAATTTAAAGGCTATTAAAAGTTATGGAAATTTTTATGGCGTGATGAGATGGGATAGGGTGAAACATGTGGATTATTGGATACAGGTGAAGATTTGATGTGCTGAATGACTGACATTTATCGGTGCTACTGGCGATATGGGTTATTTTACAGAGCTCCATAAGTCATAAACGAAGGTATGACTCCCACTTATAGGAGGGTACTTACTTAACTACCCTTGTGTAGAGGATCTACCCTTGGTATGACTCGTCAACTTCAAATCTATAAAGAAGCGCTTGATTAGTATTCAGAATTTTTCAAGCGTTAAGTAATGATGAAAATAATATGTTTGTCGCCCTCTAGATGACAAATTGAGTGAAGTATCTCGTCTAATTTTAAAATCATCTTTATCATACTTTTTCAGTTATATGGAACCACAGTGTATCATATTGTTCTCCATTCTCTTTTCGATTTCTACTAGCTAGTTTTAAATGTAATTAAAAGGATTGATAAATGCGCTGTAATCATAATTTTTAAGAAAAAGTTTGAAAACGAGTATAATTTTAATGATAGAACTATCAAAGTAATCCAGAAAAAAATGTCTGTCATGCAGGAGCTGCACAAACTGAAAAAAAATTAGAAAGAAAATAAGTGGTTATTTAAATCATTAATTTATAGTAGGAGGATGGATCCAACCAATTCTTAAATTTAGAGCATTAAATAACTCCATTAATAAGCGTATTTTTTTTAAATTTTATACAATAAAAATATTTTCTTTAAATCCATTTTACACCTTTAATGCTTTGCAAATTATTTTCATACCTCTAATAATGACATCAAGATATATATTATGCATATATATATACCATTGAGTACCGTTTTTCGTGTCTCTAGCTGGTAGATTCAAAGAAAATATCGAAATAATTTTCAAAAAATCTGTCATGAGAATAACATAAATATTTCTAATAAAGTCTCTAATAAAATAATATTACAGCAATGACAGGTAAATACATGTCAATATATTAATGAACCGATTAATTTAGAAAGAAGTGAAAAAATTACATTTATTTTAAAGGTAAAAAAAGAGTATGAGGTGAAGAATGGCTGGAGACTGGCGTTTGACGATCTTCATATAGTTGGGTGAATTTTAAGTGAGCTTACAGTATTTGCTTGAAGTCATTTTGATTCACCTTAGAATATTAATGTTTTTTTTTCATTAATGTGTTGGTTTTGATTAATCTTTCCTCACGGGCTCTAGTGGGTCTGCCAACTCTTCAGCTGTAGATATTACTCGTAGTAGGCATTATAAGAAACAAATATTTTCTGAAGAAAATGAGGAATGATGTCCCAGAAAACCGTACACGGACCCAACCAATTGTGATCTGCAGAGACCAATAATCACAGGTGTCCTATTTTCCCTGATTTTGGTTCGAGAGCTAACCAACAGATAGCACTACTAGCAGGCCAGCATATTGATTTTATTGCAGGAAATTCAAGAGTTTATCAACCATCTAATTAAGTTCTTTCACAAATATAATTCGAAAGAGGGCAGCATTAACTGTATTGCCATAATAGTTTAATATTGAGATTGAGGGTTTAGTCAATGTTTCCAAATTAAGTTCCTCAGAAGCAGATGGAGAGAAACGTTTAATTCTTGAGGTCGGCACGTGGAAAGGAGTGGGTCTGTTGACATGAGAAGATAGAATCTCCCCATGGAAGTAACTTTCAAACATTGTCCTCGGAGAGACAGGACTTAGCTGTACTCTGGAACAAGCCCCAGGGGGTTTTAGAGGGACTTCAACTTGGTTATCGTCTTTGCAAGTAGTAAAGGGCAGGGGGAGTAGAGGATTTGTAAGAAATATTGTAGAGCCACAAGAAGAGCCCTGGTACCTTCTAACATTCCCAGGAGTCCTGTAATAACCCTACAATTATTAAGTCTTTTGTGGTGATATATATGCTATAATAATTTAAATAAGAACATCTTTCTACGTTAATAAAGGAAATTATTTTTCAGCTAACTGATAAATACTAAAGCTTACATGAAAAGTTGATAAACAATTTCAAAATATTAATAATATGAAGCAAGAAAAAGAACAATGGCTCTAAGAAGCCTAAGGGAGGAAATGTTACAATTATGTTTATTCTTGACCCATGAAATATTGGAGAAAGTGTGATCAGTACATAAATATAATAGTGTCTGATTAGGAATAGTGTTTTTCCAGGGATTCACGTGGAATTCGCTAGAAGCAAAAAAAAAAGAAAAAAAAAACTCTTTCAGTATTGAACCTAAGATGTTTAGCTCAAGAGTCAAGTTCTGTATATATAGTAAAAAATAGATATTGTATCTTACAAACTACAGTTTTCAGTTTATTATAATCATATTTGATATCTAGCTCTTAAATGGAAATGGACAGGAAAATCTGACCAATATACAAACTCTAACGATTGAAATTTTTTGATCTCTCTATTCAACTGTATTCAAAAGAGGTTATATAACAGTTAAACTACTTAATCGAACCATTAGGAGCGGGGGTTTAACTGCCCACTAAATTTCATATTACCAATATAGAAGTCACATTAGTTAATGGTAATGAATAGTGGCATATCACTATGAAACCAAAAAGAAGTACTGATTAATTCCTTTAATTAAAATTTTCATAGAATAGTAAAATTAGGTAATGATTTTTTTAAAAAAATTTTTATTTCTTTATCACATTTCTGTTAATAAAAAATTTTTTTTAATTTGATTACAATAAAAAATATTCATTCATCAGAATTCAGTATTTACAAATAAAGTATGTAATATATTATTGAGAAAAATATGACCGTATACTATACATGGAGTTGGTGTTTAAATTATTTGGAAAGGTAAAATATAATTATTGATTTATTAAAATGTAGTCAAATTTATCATTAGTTTATGCAGTTCCTGTGTGATGGATATTTTTATTATTGAATAGTACTTTGGAATATTTTTTTTAGGTTGAAGAGTGTAGAATGATTCCTGTGCGTGTTGTTTCAGAACCAAGGGCCGATGGAGACCCTCCACGACCTGCAGGAGTCTGAGATCGAAGGGCCCTGCTACGGGAAGAGGTGCACGGCCAACGAACACTGCTGCTCCGGCTACGTCTGTGTCGACGTCGACGGAGGTCGGTAAACCAACCCCAGTCAAGTTGTGTGTCCCTTCACAATGAATACCCTCTAAACAGACGTTGTATGTGTGATCCAGGAGGCTCGTGCATGTTCCCCTACGGCCTGGGCCAGGGGGAGCTCTGTCGAAGGCACTCTGACTGCGAGACGGGCCTCGTCTGCAGCGACACTGGCGAGGGGAGCAAGACCTGCATGCCGCCATTCTCCGCGCCCAAGCAGTACAGTGAGTACATCCTCTACATCCTCGCGTTTCGCCGAGGAGCTAACTTAGTCTGTAGGATCAACCTGCCAAATGGAAATAGCTAGTAGATTAGATAAACAAATATATATTTAAAATAGTTAACTTAAAATCTCCACTGGCCCCTTTCTAAAACTGAATAATTACATCATATTTACTTTGGAAAACAATAAGGGGATAACTCTATAACACAAAATAGAATCCATATTCTAATTTTTAATTTAAGCAGCAATTAGGGAGCTCTATTACTTCAAAATATTGAGTGTGCATTTAATGTAAACAAATTTTTGGGCATACCTTTGTTTCTATATGAAACCATAAACAAGGCATTGCCACTAAGAATGTTATAAATGAAATCATAAAGAGAACAACCATGGACTGCTGACACTTAATGAAGTAGAAAAATATTATTTTTACAATTAGTCAAGTGCTCCACTTAGGCTCCCTAAGCTAGAAGGCAATCGGAACTGTATGTATCAGACAGAATAGTGACATCCTGTTGCGTGTTGGCTTAATTTTAAGAAATATTTTCTCTAAAAACTCTCAAGTAAATACTTCAAAACTAATGAGAAAGAAGTATTTACTTGAGAGTTTTTAAGTTTCAAAGAAATCAAAATTTCAATCTAATGGTCCATTCTCTATCTGTACAATACTCATAAATACACTTACAGAAAAATAATGAAAACATGAATTCATCTAAAAAATAATAAAAAAACATTTTAAACTATTTTATAGAAAAATTTAACTATTTAAATAAATTGATTTCATAAAGAATAAATTAAAAATGTAATAATAAGGCTGTAAAAAGTGACATAAAGAATGGTAAATAGAAATGAAGGCTGTGACAAAGGTTGCTGAATGACATAATAAAATGAAAAAAAAAAAAAAAAAAAAAAAAAANCACACATTCCGAAATCAGCCTTTTTTTGAGGAATGGCTCAGAGGCCAGAATGGTAGCTTCATTGAAAGCCGGTGGGTGATTGGTGCTAATAGCATGTTGGGAGAGGGCCGACGAGTTCATATCACGAATCTTTCTCACATGATATTCGAGACGGCCAACTAACCATCAACCATAAAATAATTAAAGTTCACATAAAAGATTACTGACTCTAGTCCCTATTCCGAGCAGAAGGCAGTCTTATGTAAAGATCATGGATAAGTACCCAGTATAAGTACCCGGTATAGGTACCCGGTATAAGTACCCGGTATAAATAGTCGGTAAAAACTCATGAATGTAAGTACGACAAAAACTCATGAAGTGGTATTGAGCCAAGTCCGGAAAGGGGGAACTGTCAGCGAAGCAGACTTCCCATAAAAGATGACAATAAATAAGTACTAATGATTATTGTCCCTAAAACTAGGCCATATGAGTCGATCAAAAGAGGAAGGGTGAGGGTAAGCTATCTAATACGTAACTAAAGTCCTAATATATATTAAGACTTTAGTTACTTATTAGATGTATGTTATGTAGCAATCAAGAAAGATGGGAAGGAGAGTGCAGTGCACACCCAAAAAGATAAAATCACAAGGAGCAAAATTTCCGGGGATCTCTCGCCCTTCGTCAGTGAGAAGTCTTCTTCTCGCTCTTCTCCAATTCTCACTGACGAAGGGCGAGAGATCCCCGGAAATTTTGCTCCTTGTGATATTTTCTTTTTGTGTGTGCACTGCACTCTCTTTCCCATCTGTTCTTGATTACTATACATCGCAGCCGCAAGTGTTTCATTTTCTATATATACTTTCTATACATACATATATGATGCGTTAGTTTTCGACTAGGTTAAAAACGAATATCTTTAGATAGGAAATGCAATATCTAAACATGCATGAATATGAATGAACATTCCTTTAAATTTTAGAATACAGCCTTTTCGTTAATTAACTAACAATCTTAAGTACACCTAAAACATCATCAAATTTAAACATATACATATGTATGGCTTTAAAAAAATCAAGTCAAGAAACATGTGAAAATATTTATTTATTTAATGGATGTCTGCTAAGAACAAGTTTTGGAACATTTTACATAATAGCTTTTACCCTAGTTTGACAAATGGGGAAAAGTACCAACTAATAAACTTATCATAAAAAAAGTTAAGCAATTTAAGTACTTCTATAGGTTGTCTTGAATTTAAAAGAATTTATAATCGTCAATTTTGAAGGATAAAAGAATTTACAAGTAGAAATCTATCTATATAGCAATGAGTGTCCGAGGTAAAGGAAGAGAAAATTGATGTTTTCTTACAGAAGGCATCATAATTTGCTCTCTGAATTATTCTGTCAGAATTCCTACGTAGTTCTGCTGTTCATTCAAGAGAAGTCCAGCCCCGCCCAGTGCTATTAGCCTCGCTGATGAATTTCTGTAGAACCAGTTGAATTCACAGCTAGCAAATGAGTTCTCCCCCTTCCAGAAAGACCTTTTCAACTCATCAGTGAATTCAGTTTTCGTTCATTATGTGCTCATAGTCATAAAAGTGGAAAGCGAACTCCATACATATACACTTATAATAATAATAATTTTAAATCAATTTAAATTATATACCCGAAATTAAACTGTCAAGTACTTTTCACTTATGAAGAAACATTTTATCTTTTACAAAGCATGTAATCATTTGAGCAGAATAATAATATAATTTCTCAAAGAATGAACACCATAATCGAAGGCTAGAAGTTCAAACCTTGAAATATCCGTGTGCTCTAAAATATTTTTAAAAAACTCAAAAATAATTTTTAAATAACTTGCAGGCCCTTGCATTTAAAAATCCTCAATAAAAAATTAAATTTTTGGGGGCGTTTGCTAAAAATATCATTAACCAAAAGATAGTGGACTGTAAGGCAAACTGGTACAAGTAAATGGCGAAACAATTTAGAATAAGAATTTAAAAATCCACTTAGCACAATTTTCGGCGTTCCTCGTGTAGTCTGCTTTTTCTTTGGTTTCAAAAAATAGCGTTCAGAGCTCTTCCTGCTGACAATTTCACCAAAGGGAACGGATCACGTCTGGTTTGAGATACCAGATTCACCGCTATGTGGAAATACAGTCATTTCTTGTTGAGTCGTAAATCATTAATTTCGGGAAGCGAAATTTGACAAATGTTGTCAGCAAAACTTCGATAATATCAACCCCTAGAGAAAACAATAAAATTTTAAATAACAGGTTGTGACGTCACCTTAATCCTATTTTAATAAATAACAAATTATGCTTCAGTTATTTTAAATCAATGTAACATAACTATCATACCTTCTATTATCCGTCTTCATTGGTTTCTGCAAACCATCTTCTGTTGGCGAGCGCTTCCGGACATTATCCATCCTCGTGGCCGAATACATGTGTTGGTCCAACCCACAGAATACAAAAGCAGTTGAATACAGACAGTGACAGTGAACACATGTATTCGGAGACGAGGATGGACAATGTCAGAAAGCGCTCGCCAACGGAGGAGTGCTTGCAGAAACCAATGAAGACAGATAATAGAAGGTATGATAGTTCTATATTCATTGGTAGTCATAATAACCCTTTAGATTATTTACAATGTAACATATGTTGATACAAGAGACTCACGCTTTTTCTTAAGTTTTGGGTTATAAATCATGTTTTTGTTATGAGTTAGTAATTAAAAATAATTATCAAACTACTAGTGCATGTAATAACATAAGTAATGTGTAATAACACAGGTCACTTTAGTGTGGACCATGACATAAGTCTGTACAGTATGGAGGGAGTAACTAGGTCACTATCGTAAGGGGAATAACATGAAAAGTGGATTCAAATGGCAAACAAGTGCATTGCCGCGCACTCTAGTGGACTCAAAAAATCACTAGTTCTCGCTGGTAAGCAAAGATAGCGTGTTTGAAGCGATGTCTGAACATTAAATTTCAGAGAAATGAGGTTTTTCTAATGGCTTTAACAATATTTTAGGCTAATATTTTAATATTGCATATTTAATATTGTAGGTAGGCTTTCGGTTCCTTCTGAGAGCTCAGGAAAATCAGCTATGACCACATCTAAAGACTTAACTCATCTGAATAAATTACACATAATCACAACCCCTCCCCCCACCAGATTGAAAAGAATCAGGACAGGTATGGATCAACAAGTTAGAAACACGGCTAGCCTTTTCTACCTGACCTCGGATGCCATTATATATTATTTAAAAAATGTGTGTCTTCTTCAATATTTTTTTTTTTTTACATAAAAAGATTTTCACTATTTTTGCTACTTCCACAGTCAGTAGGCCATTCCTTTCAAATGATAAGAGCTTCCTATTGTCTATTAGAGTTGACAACCATAGAGATGAAAAATAAAATAATTATGTCAAATATTTCTTATTATTTTATTCATAAATATAAACACAAAGTGTGGACTAATCAAAATAATAGTTTTGTTTGTATGTCAATACAAATAATATTATCCGTATTGTTACCAAAGAATTCTGAAGTTTTGCCAAGCACTTGTGGATAGTTATATTCATGATATGGTAAAAATTATCAGATTAAATAAAGGAAAACAATCCTAAATACAATTTTTCTGATACAAGTAGTCTTGTCTATGTAACAAACTAGCTTGTATGTGCTTATAAGGAATGGAAATACCAGGTATGCAAGTTTAAAATGTCGTTTTAATTCCAATAGAATGCGCTCTTAGCCTATTGAAGGGTTTGCTTATCTCTAAACGCTATTTTGTTTGTTAGTCATTTGTTTACAAAAGTCAGTTGTTTTTAAGTCGTTTACGTGGACGTATCATACCTTTCTTTGGTAGCCAAATAAAGAGCATTTGCGGCATGTCATGATTTTCTTATTTAATCAAAAGAAAAAGGCATCTGAATGTCATCGAATTTTTGTTGAGACTTATGGCGATCTTGCTCCAACCGTCAAGACATGTGAACGTTGGTTTCAACGTTTCAAACGTGGTGATTTTGATGTTACTGATCAAAAACGAGAAAATCGACCAAATCGACTACGAGCTTCTCAAGCCCGGCGAAACAGTCAATACCGAGCGCTACCGACAACAAATGATCAATTTGAGTCACGCATTGATCGAAAAACGCCCAGAATGGGCTCACAAGCACGCCAAAGTCATTCTTCAGCATGATAACGCTCCTGCACATTCAGCCAGATTGACTAAGGAAACGATTTCTTCGCTTGGTTGGGAACTCCTACCCCACCCGCCGTATTCACCTGACCTGGCGCCTTCTGATTATCACCTCTTCTCATCGATGGGACACTCATTGGCGGAGCAACACTTCAACAATTTCGAAAACGTACGAAAATGGCTCGATGAATGGATTTCAAATAAAGATGAAGCATTCTTTTGGAATGGTATCCATATATTGCCCGAGAGATGGACAAAATGTGTAGAAAGCGAGGGCCAGTACTTTGAATAAAATATATTATACTTTTTTTTAAATTACTGTCTATATATTTTAAGAAATAAACGACATTTTAAACTTGCATACCTGGTAGTAATGACTTATCTTTGATTCTGTCATTAATATTTAGAACATTTTCTAATTTCTAGCAGTGCTGATAGTGTTATATGTAAAGTTTTCTATGCCCTTTCGAATGAAGTGTCGGGAAAGCAATTGAAACAGTAGCGATATCTGTCGGTCGGAAGGGGCAGACCTGGCCAAGGGGCAGATATATGAGGGGTGGACTCGCAGGACGAGGGCTGTCGTCATGAAATATTCAGAGCCAACAACTCCGTCGCCCCTCGATAATTCACCAGCTCGCCAGTTACTGTCGGCCTGCGAGGAGGGGGGGCATATAACAAAGAACCCTGGAAAGTTACTCCTTTTCATTTTCCTTCCATAAGGGGGTGAATGCCCCGAAGAGAGGGTAGGGGGAGGGAATAAAAAATGCCTCTTTTAAGGGAGGGTGGAATAAAGAAGGTCTATTTTTTCTAGGCGACTTGAGTCGGATCATAAATTTGTATGCAAAATAAAAAATTTTCTATTTCTAGGAAGCATTTTGATATTTTAATAAATATATTAAATTTATCAATGAAATAATTTAAGGAGATGGATAATTATTAATGAATTAAATAGCAATTAAATATATTACATTTCCCGAACCAAAGGAGCCAGTTTCATTTTCACAGTTCACAGATGTTTTTATTTCTGTGCTTCTGTTTTAATGACTAAGAGGTCTGCTACTGCTGATGCAACTTTTGGTCAGCATTACTTAGGTACCATTCTCGATTGAATGGGAGAAAAATCCATTTAAGGGGGGATGGGGCAAAATGGTGTGCTGACTATACTCTAGTGTGCCGTAGGTCGAAAGTAAATACCTACTTATTAACATGTTAGTCGCACTTGGGCATATATGGCCTATTGCAGGGCTGGTATTTTTTTTTTTTTTTTTTTTTACATTTCCATGTCTAAACTTAATTGAAATAGAGTCTTTCTGCAAAAAAAAAAAAAAAAGGTATA